>JAURSC010000035.1:0-33733 GCA_030788265.1 Drosophila americana | reverse complement strand
CGTTCCTGTGGCAGCTATATGATTTAGTGGTCCGATATTATAGGATTTTGCATTTATATGAGGAATATAGTAAAACTAATAAATGCCGAGTTTTGTCAAGATTTCTTGAAAAACAAAATGTTTTTTCATACAACTTTACTTTTTGACCGATCGTTCCTATGGCAGCTATATGATTAGAGTGGTCCGATCTTATACGATTTTTCATATATATGGGAGTATAGAAAAACTAATAAATGTAGAGTTTGGTCATGATATCTTAAAAACAAAATTTTTTTTCATATAAAACTTAATTTTTCGGACCGATCGTTCTTATATATACAATATGAGGCGCTTAGTAAAACTAATAAATGCCGAGCTTGGTCAAGATATCTTGATAACAAAATGTTAACATACAACAATTTATTTCGAAACGACCGTTCCTATGGCAGCTATATGATATGGTGGGCCGTTCTAAATAGGATTTTGCATATATATGGAGTATAGTAAAACTACTAAATGCCCAGTGTTGTCAAGATTTCTTGAAAACAAAATTTTTTTCATACAACTTAATTTTCGGCCGATCGTTCCTGGTGGCAGCTATATGAAATAGTGGTCCGATCTTAATACGATTGGCATATATATGAAGTTAGTAAAACTAATAAAGTAGAGTTTGGTTAAGATATCATAAAACCAACATGTTTTTTCATACACAAACTTAATTTTCGACCGATGGTTCCTATGGCAGCTATATGATATACTGGTCCGATCTAATAGGCTTTCGCATGCATTTGAGGATCATAGTAAAACTAATAAATGCCGAGTTTAGACAGATATCTTGAAAATAATATGTTTTTTCATACAAGAACTTAATTTCGACCGATCGTTCTTATATATACATATGAGGCGATTAGTAAAACTAATAAATGTCGAGCTTGGTCAAGATATCTTGATAAACAAAATGTTAACATACAACAATTTAATTTTCGAACGACCGTTCTATGGCAGCTATATGATATGGTGGGCCGTTCTTAATAGGATTTTTGCATATATATGAGGAGTATAGTAAAACTACTAATGCCCAGTTTTGTCAAGATTTCTTGATAAAAATAATTTTTTCATACAACAACTTAATTTTCGGCCCGATCGTCCTGTGGCAGCTATGATACAGTGCTCCGATATTAATAGGATATTGCATATATATGAGGAGCATAGTAAAACTGATAAATGTAGAGTTTGATCAGATTTCTTGAAAAACAAAATGTTTTTCATATAAAAACTTAATTTTCGACTGATCGTTCCTATGGGAGCTATATGATATAGTGGTCCGATCTTAATACGATTTTGCATATATTGAGGAGTATAGTGAAACTATAAATGTAGAGTTTGGTTAAGATATCTTAAAAACAAAATGTTTTTTCATATAAAAACTTAATTTTCGACTGATCGTTCCTATGGGAGCTATATGTATAGTGGTCCGATCTTAATACGATTTTGCATATATATGAGGAGTATAGTGAAACTAATAAATGTAGAGTTTGTTTAGATATCTTAAAAACAAAATGTTTTTTATCATACAACACTTAGTTTTCGACCGATCGTTCCTATGGCATATGATATAGTGGTCTGATCTAAATAGGATTTTGCATATATATGAGGAGTATAGTAAAACTAATAGATTAGAGTTTGGTCATGATATCTTAAAAACAAAAATGATTTTTCATACAAGAACTTAATTTTCGACCGATCGTTCTTATGGCAGCTATATATACTGGTCCGATCTGAATAGGATTGTGCATATATGAGGGGCACAGTAAAGTTAATAAATGCCGAGTTTGGTCAAGATATCTTAAAAAAACAAATGTTTTTCATACAACAATTAATTTTCGACCGACCGTTCCTGTGGCAGCTATATGATAATAGGGCTGCAATATTTATAGGATTTTGCATATATATGAGGAGTATAGTAAAACAAATTATGCCGAGTTTAGTCAAGATTCTTAAAAACAAAATGATTTTTCATATAAAAACTTAATTTTCGACTGATCGTTCCTATGGGAGCTATATGATATAGTGGTCCGATCTTAATACGATTTTGCAATATATGGGGAGTATAGTAAAACAAATTAATGCCGAGTTTGGGTCAAGATATCTTGATAACAAAATGCTAACATACAACAATTTAATTTTCGACCGACCGTTCCTATGGCAGCTATATGATATGGTGGGCCGATCTTAATAGGATTTTGCATATATATGAGGAGTATAGTAAAACACAAATGCGCAGATTTGTCAAGATTTCTTGAAAACACAATTTTTTCATACAACACTTTAATTTCGGCCGATCGTTCCTGTGGCAGCTATATGATCCAGTGTGCTCCGTTTAATAGGATATTGCATATATATGAGGAGCATAGTAAAACTAATAAATGTAGAGTTTGATGAAGATTTCTTGAAAAACAAAATGTTTTTTCCTACAACAACTATATTTTCGACCGATCGTTCCTATGGCTGCTATATGATATAGTGGTCCGATCACGATTTTGCATATATATGAGGAGTGGAGTAAAACAAATTAATGCCGAGTTTAGTCAAGATATCTTAAAAACAAATGTTTTTTTTATATAAAAACTTAATTTTCGACTGATCGTTCCTATGGAGCTATATGATATAGTGGTCCGATCTTAATACGATTTTGCATATATATGGGGAGTATAGTAAAACAAATTAATGCCGAGTTTGGTCAAGATATCTTAATAAACAAAATGTTAACATACAACAATTAATTTTCGACCGACCGTTCCTATGGCAGCTATATGATATGGTGGGCCGATCTTAATAGGATTTTGCATATATATGAGGAGTATAGTAAAACTACTAAATGCGCAGTTTTGTCAAGATTTCTTGAAAACAAAATTTTTTTTCATAGAACAACTTAGTTTTCGACCGATCGTTCCTATGGCAGCTATATGATATAGTGGTCTGATCTAAATAGGATTTTGCATATTATGAGGAGTATAGTAAAACTAATAGATGTAGAGTTTGGTCATGATATCTTAAAACAAAATGATTTTTCATACAAGAACTTAATTTTCGACCGATCGTTCTTATGGCAGCTATATGATATACTGGTCCGATCTGAATAGGATTGTGCATATATATGAGGGGCACAGTAAAGTTAATAAATGCCGAGTTTGGTCAAGATATCTTAAAAAACAAAATGTTTTTTTCATACAACAATTTAATTTCGACCGACCGTTCCTGTGGCAGCTATATGATATAGGGCTGCAATATTTATAGGATTTTGCATATATATGAGGAGTATAGTAAAACAAATTAATGCCGAGTTTAGTCAAGATATCTTAAAAACAAAATGATTTTTCATTAAAACAATTTTTTTTTCGACTGATCGTTCCTATGGGAGCTATATGATATAGTGGTCCGATCTTAATACGATTTTGCATATATATGGGGAGTATAGTAAAACAAATTAATGCCGAGTTTGGTCAAGATATCTTGATAAACAAAATGCTAACATACAACAATTTAATTTTCGACCGACCGTTCCTATGGCAGCTATATGATATGGTGGGCCGATCTTAATAGGATTTGCATATATATGAGGAGTATAGTAAAACTACTAAATGCGCAGATTTTGTCAAGATTTCTTGAAAAAACAAATTTTTCATACAACAACTTAATTTTCGGCCGATCGTTCCTGTGGCAGCTATATGATCCAGTGCTCCGATATTAATAGGATATTGCATATATGAGGAGCATAGTAAAACTAATAAATGTAGAGTTTGATGAAGATTCTTGAAAAACAAAATGTTTTTTTCCTACAACAACTATATTTTCGACCGATCGTTCCTATGGCTGCTATATGATATAGTGGTCCGATCACGATTTTGCATAATATGAGGAGTGTAGTAAAACAAATTAATGCCGAGTTTAGTCAAGATATCTTAAAAACAAAATGTTTTTTTCATATAAAAACTTAATTTTCGACCGACCGTTCCTATGGCAGCTATATGATATGGTGGGCCGATCTTAATAGGATATTGCATATATATGAGGAGCATAGTAAAACTAATAAATGTAGAGTTTGATCAAGATTAATGAAAAACAAAATGTTTTTTTCTACAACAACTATTTTCGACCGATCGTTTCTATGGCAGCTATATAATATAGTGGTCCGATCTTAATACGATTTTGCATATATATGAGGAGTATAGTAAAACTAATAAATGTAGAGTTTGGTTAAGATATCTTAAAAACAAAATGTTTTTTCATATAAAAAACTTAATTTTCGACTGATCGTTCCTATGGGAGCTATATGATATAGTGGTCCGATCTTAATACGATTTTGCATATATATGGGGAGTATAGTAAAACAAATTAATGCCGAGTTTAGTCAAGATATTTTAAAAAACAAAATGTTTACATACAACAATTCATTTTCGACCGATCGTTCCTGTGGCAGCTATATGATTTAGTTCTCCGATATTTATAGAATTTTGCATAATATGAGAGTATAGTAAAACCAATAAATGCCGAGTTTGGTCGAGATATCTTGAAAAACAAAACGTTTTTTTTATACAACAACTTAGTTTTCGACCGATCGCTCCTATGGCAGCTATATGATATAGGGCTGCGATATTAATGGGATATTGCATACATATGAGGAGCATAGTAAACTAATAAATGCGGAGTTTGGTCAAGATATCTTGAAAAAAAAAATGTTTTTTCATACAACAATTTAATTTTTGGCCGATCGTTCCTGTGGCAGCTATATGATACAGTGCTCCGATATTAATAGGATATTGCATATATATGAGGAGCATAGTAAACTAATAAATTTAGAGTTTGGTCAAGATTTCTTGAAAAACAAAATGTTTTTTCCTACAACACTATATTTTCGACCGATCGTTCCTATGGCAGCTATATGATATAGTGGTCCGATCTTGATACGATTTTGCATATATATGAGGAGTATAGTAAAACAAGTTAATGCCGAGTTTAGTCAAGATATCTTGAAAAACAAATGTTTACATACAACAATTTCATATTCGACCGATCGTTCCTGGCAGTTATATGATATAGTGATCCGATCTTAATAGGATTTTGCTTATATATAAGGAGTATAGTAAAACTAATAAATGCCGAGTTTGGACAAGATATCTTGAAAAATAAAATGTTTTTTTCATACAACAACTTAATTTTCGACCGATCGTTCCTATGGCAGCTATATGATATAGTGGACTGATCTAAATAGGATTTTGCATATATATGAGGAGTATAGTAAAACTAATAGATGTAGAGTTTGGTCATGATATCTTATAAACAAAATGTTTTTCATACAAGAACTTAATTTTCGACCGATCGTTCTTATGGCAGCTATATGATATACTGGTCCGATCTGAATAGGATTCTGCATATATATGAGGGGCAGAGTAAAGTTAATAAATGCCGAGTTTGGTCAAGATATTTTGAAAAACAAAACAGTTTGGTTAAGATATCTTAAAAAACAAAATGTTTTTTTCATAAAAACTTAATTTTTGACTGATCGTTCCTATGGGAGCTATACGATATAGTGGTCCGATATTAATACGATTTTGCATATTATGAGGAGTATAGTAAAACAAATTAATGCCGAGTTTAGTCAAGATATCTTGAAAAACAAAATGTTTACATACAACAACTTAATTTTCGACCGATCGTTCCTATGGCAGCTATATGATATAGTGGTCTGATCTAAATAGGATTTTGCTTATATATAAGGAGTATAGTAAAACTAATAAATGCCGAGTTTGGACAAGATATCTTGAAAACCAAATGTTTTTTTCATACAACTTAATTTTCGACCGATCGTTCCTTTGGCAGCTATATGATATAGTGGTCTGATCTAAATAGGATTTTGCTTATATATAAGGAGTATAGTAAACTAATAAATGCCGAGTTTGGTCATGATATCTTAAAAACAAAATGTTTTTTCATACAAGAACTTAATTTTCAACCGAACTTTCCTATGGCAGCTATATGATAGTGGTCTGATCTAAATAGGATTTTGCTTATATATAAGGAGTATAGTAAAACTAATAAATGCCGAGTTTGGACAAGATATCTTGAAAAACAAAATGTTTTTTTCATACAACTTAATTTTCGACCGATCGTTCCTTTGGCAGCTATATGATATAGTGGTCTGATCTAAATAGGATTTTGCTTATATAAGGAGTATAGTAAAACTAATAAATGCCGAGTTTGGACAAGATATCTTGAAAAATAAAATGTTAACATACAACAATTTAATTTTCGACCGACCGTTCCTAAGGCAGCTATATGATATAGTGGGCCGAGTTTTGTGAAGATTTCTTGGAAACAAAATGTGTTTTCATACAACAACTTAATTTTCGACCGATCGTTCCTGCGGCAGCTATATGATACAGAGCTCCGATATTAATAGGATATTGTATATATATGAGTATATATATGAGTATATATGTATATATTTTCGACCGATCGTTCCTATGGCAGCTATATGATATAGTGGTCCGATCTTAATAGGATTTAGCATATATATGAGGAGTATAGTAAAACTAATAAATGTAGAGTTTGGTTAAGATATCTTAAAATCAAAATGTTTTTTCATATAAAAACTTAATTTTCGACTGATCGTTCCTATGGGAGCTATATGATATAGTGGTCCGATCTTAATAGGATTTTGCATATATATGAGGAGTATAGTAAATCTAATAAATGTAGAGCTTGGTCATGATATCATAAAAACAAAATGTTTATATACAAACATTTAATTTTCGACCGAACTTTCCTATATGATATCGTGGTCCGATCTGAATAGGATTTTGCATATATATGAGGAGCTTAGTAAAACTAATAAATGCCGAGTTTGTTCAAGATTTCTTGAAAACAAAATGTTTTTCATACAACAACTTAATTTTCGACCGATCGTTCTTATGGCAGCTATATGATATAGTGGTCCGATCTTAATAGGATTTTGCTTATATATAAGGAGTAGTAAAACTAATAAATGCCGAGTTTGGACAAGATATCTTGAAAAATAAAATGTTTTTTTCATACAACTTAATTTTCGACCGATCGTTCCTATGGCAGCTATATGATATAGTGGTCTGATCTAAATCGGATTTTGCTTATATATAAGGAGTATAGTAAAACTAATAAATGCCGAGTTTGGACAAGATATCTTGAAAAACAAAATGTTTTTTCATACAACTTAATTTTCGACCGATCGTTCCTTTGGCAGCTATGACATAGTGGTCTGATCTAAATAGGATTTTGCTTATATATAAGGAGTATAGTAAAACTAATAAATGCCGAGTTTGGACAAGATATCTTGAAAATAAAATGTTTTTTTCATACAACAACTTAAGTTTCGACCGATCGTTCCTATGGCAGCTATATGATATAGTGGTCTGATCTAAATAGGATTTTGCATATATATCATAAAAACAAAATGTTTACATACAACAATTTAATTTTCGACCGAACTTTCCTATGGCAGCTATATGATATAGTGGTCCGATCTTGATCCGATTTTGCATATATATGAGGAGTATAGTAAAACAAGTTAATGCCGAGTTTAGTCAAGATATCTTGAAAAACAAAATGTTTACATACAACAATTTCATATTCTACCGATCGTTCCTGTGGCAGTTATATGATATAGTAATCCGATCTTAATAGGATTTTGCTTATATATTGTAGTGCGTATATGCCCTTACAGAATACCCCGTACTTAAATATAAAGTATGCAGCACTTTGTTGCATACAATAACAATAATATAGTAAACGAACCCAGAGCCACATTATGTATTGGCTCGGTCTCATATTACGCAGCGCGGTTCACTAGCCTCACTAGCTGACCGTTATGCTTATGCTGCATATCCCACGCTCCGTCTGAGCGCATTCCGTGAGCAATATATATGCTCACTAATACAGGCATATGCGAGCTACTCACTCTCCCTCTCTTTGTAGCTGTTAACGAATAACATAAGTATATATGTATATCCATAGGCTAAGCGAACATTATAACAAGTGAACAAATTCATTCTGAATCTGACCAACAAGCGAACCACATATGTTAACTTCCTACATGGCGACCGTGACTAAGGTCAAGCCAGACCTGGACATGGAAAAGCAGCAACAGCAGTAACAACAACAACAGCAGGAACACAAATGCAAAGAAGAAGAAAAATAAGGAGCATAGTAAAACTAATAAATTTAGAGTTTGGTCAAGATTTCTTGAAAAACAAAATGTTTTTTCCTACAACAACTATATTTTCGACCGATCGTTCCTATGGCAGCTATATGATATAGTGGTCCGATCTTGATACGATTTTGCATATATATGAGGAGTATAGTAAAACAAGTTAATGCCGAGTTTAGTCAAGATATCTTGAAAAACAAAATGTTAACATACAACAATTTAATTATCGACCGACCGTTCCTATGGCAGCTATATGATATAGTGGTCCGATCTTGATACGATTTTGCATTTATATGAGGAGTATAGTAAAACAAGTTAATGCCGAGTTTAGTCAAGATATCTTGAAAAACAAAATGTTTACATACAACAATTTCATATTCGACCGATCGTTCCTGTGGCAGTTATATGATATAGTGATCCGATCTTAATAGGATTTTGCTTATATATAAGGAGTATAGTAAAACTAATAAATGCCGAGTTTGGACAAGATATCTTGAAAAATAAAATGTTTTTTCATACAACAACTTAATTTTCGACCGATCGTTCCTATGGCAGCTATATGATATAGTGGACTGATCTAAATAGGATTTTGCATATATATGAGGAGTATAGTAAAACTAATAGATGTAGAGTTTGGTCATGATATCTTATAAACAAATGTTTTTTCATACAAGAACTTAATTTTCGACCGATCGTTCTTATGGCAGCTATATGATATACTGGTCCGATCTGAATAGGATTCTGCATATATATGAGGGGCAGAGTAAAGTTAATAAATGCCGAGTTTGGTCAAGATATTTTGAAAAACAAAACAGTTTGGTTAAGATATCTTAAAAACAAAATGTTTTTTCATATAAAAACTTAATTTTCGACTGATCGTTCCTATGGGAGCTATACGATATAGTGGTCCGATATTAATACGATTTTGCATATATATGAGGAGTATAGTAAAACAAATTAATGCCGAGTTTAGTCAAGATATCTTGATTAACAAAATGTTAACATACAACAATTTAATTATCGACCGACCGTTCCTATGGCAGCTATATGATATAGTGGTCCGATCTTAATACGATTTTGCATATATATGAGGAGTATAGTAAAACAAATTAATGCCGAGTTTAGTCAAGATATCTTGAAAAACAAAATGTTTACATACAACAATTTCATTTTCGACCGATCGTTCCTGTGGCAGTTATATGATAAAGTGATCCGATCTTAATATGATTTTGCTTATATATATGGAGTATAGTAAAACTAATAAATGCCGAGTTTGGACAAGATATCTTGAAAAATAAAATGATTTTTTCATACAACAACTTAATTTTCGAGCGATCGTTCCTATGGCAGCTATATGATATAGTGGTCTGATCTAAATAGGATTTTGCATATATATGAAGAGTATAGTAAAACTAATAGATGTAAGGTTTGGTCATGATATCTTAAAAACAAAATGTTTTTTCATACAAGAACTTAATTTTCAACCGAACTTTCCTATGGCAGCTATATGATATCGTGGTCCGATCTAAATAGGATTTTGCATACATATAAGGAGCTTAGTAAAAATAATAAATGCCGAGTTTGGTCAAGATATCTTGAAAAACAAAATGTTAACATACAACAATTTAATTTTCGACCGACCGTTCCTAAGGCAGCTATATGATATAGTGGGCCGAGTTTTGTGAAGATTTCTTGGAAAACAAAATGTGTTTTCATACAACAACTTAATTTTCGACCGATCGTTCCTGTGGCAGCTATATGATACAGAGCTCCGATATTAATAGGATATTGTATATATATGAGTATATATATATGAGTATATATGTATATATTTCGACCGATCGTTCCTATGGCAGCTATATGATATAGTGGTCCGATCTTAATAGGATTTAGCATATATATGAGGAGTATAGTAAAACTAATAAATGTAGAGTTTGGTTAAGATATCTTAAAATCAAAATGTTTTTTCATATAAAAACTTAATTTTCGACTGATCGTTCCTATGGGAGCTATATGATATAGTGGTCCGATCTTAATAGGATTTTGCATATATATGAGGAGTATAGTAAATCTAATAAATGTAGAGCTTGGTCATGATATCATAAAAACAAAATGTTTATATACAAACATTTAATTTTCGACCGAACTTTCCTATATGATATCGTGGTCCGATCTGAATAGGATTTTGCATATATATGAGGAGCTTAGTAAAACTAATAAATGCCGAGTTTGTTTAAGATTTCTTGAAAACAAAATGTTTTTTCATACAACAACTTAATTTTCGACCGATCGTTCTTATGGCAGCTATATGATATAGTGGTCTGATCTTAATAGGATTTTGCTTATATATAAGGAGTATAGTAAAACTAATAAATGCCGAGTTTGGACAAGATATCTTGAAAAATAAAATGTTTTTTTTATACAACTTAATTTTCGACCGATCGTTCCTATGGCAGCTATATGATATAGTGGTCTGATCTAAATAGGATTTTGCTTATATATAAGGAGTATAGTAAAACTAATAAATGTCGAGTTTGGACAAGATATCTTGAAAAACAAAATGTTTTTTTCATACAACTTAATTTTCGACCGATCGTTCCTTTGGCAGCTATATGATATAGTGGTCTGATCTAAATAGGATTTTGCTTTATATAAGGAGTATAGTAAAACTAATAAATGCCGAGTTTGGACAAGATATCTTGAAAAATAAAATGTTTTTTTCATACAACAACTTAAGTTTCGACCGATCGTTCCTATGGCAGCTATATGATATAGTGGTCTGATCTAAATAGGATTTTGCATATATATGAGGAGTATAGTAAAACTAATAGATGTAGAGTTTGGTCATGACATCATAAAAACAAAATGTTAACATACAACAATTTAATTTTCGACCGAACTTTCCTATGGCAGCTATATGATATAGTGGTCTGATCTTGATCCGATTTTGCATATATATGAGGAGTATAGTAAAACAAATTAATGCCGAGTTTAGTCAAGATATCTTGAAAAACAAAATGTTTACATACAACAATTTCATATTCGACCGATCGTTCCTGTGGCAGTTATATGATATAGTAATCCGATCTTAATAGGATTTTGCTTATATATTGTAGCGCGTATATGCCCTTACAGAATACCCCGTACTTAAATATAAAGTATGCAGCACTTTGTTGCATACAATAACAATAATATAGTAAACGAACCCAGAGCCACATTATGTATTGGCTCGGTCTCATATTACGCAGCGCGGTTCACTAGCCTCACTAGCTGACCGTTTATGCTTATGCTGCATATCCCACGCTCCGTCTGAGCGCATTCCGTGAGCAATATATATGCTCACTAATACAGGCATATGCGAGCTACTCACTCTCCCTCTCTTTGTAGCTGTTAACGAATAACATAAGTATATATGTATATCCATAGGCTAAGCGAACATTATAACAAGTGAACAAATTCATTCTGAATCTGACCAACAAGCGAACCACATATGTTAACTTCCTACATGGCGACCGTGACTAAGGTCAAGCCAGACCTGGACATGGAAAAGCAGCAACAGCAGTAACAACAACAACAGCAGGAACACATAATGCAAAGAAGAAGAAAAAGAGAGCTCCTAGCAGGATCGCCAAAATAAAAAAAAAAAAAAAAAAAAACGCAGTGAGTAGAGTGTGATGAGTGCAGAGCGAAGCGGTGTGGTAAAAGACTTAAGGCCAGAAAGGCAGAATTGTTAAAGCTGTTAAACAGCAAAAATGTCATAACTTGGGACAACTCGGTTAAGTTACATGCCGAAGTTGAACACATAAAAAACTTACTTTCAACACGAAAAAGTCAGACACCAGCCGCGCACACATCCACCTACCCTGATATCAAAAATATTGCAAAGCAACAATTAATCCAACAACCACCCAAATTAAAGGAGATTCCGAAGCTGAAGAAGACCTGCCCTAATGACTGCGAGGGACCGTTAAACTCACCTCACTGTGAGTACACCGGTGCAGGCTGCACCGGTGCCCCAACACAGAAGCAGTAACAACCTGTACAGCCAGCACCTCCAAACATTACATAACATCCAACAAATAAACACCTGTGCGAAGACCAGCACCGGTACCGCCAGCGCAACAAGCTGTGCCATCGGAATAAGTGCGAGAGGCACACCGCCACTTGCGCATACGAGGGAGCATCAGCGTGCCACATCCGGCGACGCCCAGCTGATGCAACGATGAACAACAGTTGCAGCTACATCCCTAATTACTTTTAATTAAATATAAAAAAAAAAAAACATGATATGAAATTAAACATACATATTAAATTAAATAGTAATAAAC
This sequence comes from Drosophila americana, assembly GCA_030788265.1. Lineage (NCBI taxonomy): Eukaryota > Metazoa > Arthropoda > Insecta > Diptera > Drosophilidae > Drosophila > Drosophila americana. Next base: position 21,184 of record JAURSC010000035.1, on the reverse strand, counting down.
AAAACTCAAAAATTGTAATGCCCGACGACAATTGAGTCGACCGGCAAGACGTTTGGCCCGTACAGCCATTCGAAACAATAGGTAGGAAATATACAGATTGTAAAAAAAAAATTTTTTTTAAAGATGCGTTTTAAGCAGAAAACAAACAAGCAAAACATAACCCGACTTGTAAAACAATAGAAGCATCAAATTTAATAAATATAGTAATAAAACAAGTCCACTCTATTCATGTTCTAAAATAGAGAGCGGAATAATCTTGTCTACACTACCCTACGTCAAAATAAAAACAATTATTGACGAGCATCCGATTCTAGGGCAGACAACAATTGTCTTAGTACGTCTGCATAGGTAGTAGTCAAACCAAAAAGCAAGAATATTTATATAGGAATATGGGGGGAAAAGAATCAAAGGCAGATGATAACACTGCCAATGTAGTTAACGTAGTAGAAGTCGTTGACACCACTCCCCATGTGCAGTTAACAAACATACTGCTAATAATACTCATTGTAATAGCTTCAGTAGACATCCTTCTGAAGATTTATCTTCTTCATAAAAAATCACTGAGGAAGCGTTACATGAGTCGAGCCAACGACTTAGACAAGGTCTAAGCCCCTGCTTAAATAAAATATTTAAGTAGCGGAAGCTTACATGGACTGGTCCCAAATAGTAGAAAAGATAAAGCGGCATAGGGAAAATTTCGATAAATCATACAAGTGCCTTAATAAAAGCACACCAGTTTTAAGACCCACCATAATTAAACATACTGAGATCCTTGTATATGAGTACAATGAAATCAGGAGTATAGTTACCGAGTGTCAAAATAAACTGACAAGTTTACACAGAGTCCAAACTTCAGACGTTTTACAGCGTCTAAGGGATAATCTGGTAAACTTAAATAAAAAGTATGATCTCCAGCTTTATCTACCATCGGTGTTAAATACACCAGTAACATTTGATAAGTCACTACTGACAAACGACCAAATAGAAGATACAAAATTAGTAAACATGGCACAAACAGTTGTAGAATTTATCAAGCTAGCCACATCTCTAATACCAGAGTTTGACGGTAAGCCGGAAAATCTACAAAGTTTTCTAGATTCTCTGAATCTATTAGAAACCTTAAAAGGCACACATGAGCTAACGGCCATAAGCCTTATAAAAACAAAACTAAAAGGCCATGCAAGAAATCTAATAAGTAATGAGCAGACAATTGCTGCAATCATTACGCAACTGTCAAATGCAGTAAAAGGAGAATCGGTAGAAGTTGTATCTGCCAAGCTACTTAATCTGCAACAGAAAAACAAAACGGCTAACCAATACACCCAAGAGGTGGAAAAACTGACAAAGGCCCTTGAAGGCGCCTATATCAGTGAAGGTCTAAGCCAATCACTTGCAAACAAATACAGCACTACAACAGCTGTAAAAGCTATGACCCAAAATTGTTCGATTGATAAGGTAAAACTTATCATGCAGGCAGGCACATTCACAAATATGAATGATGCCGTATCCAAATTTGTCCATAGCTGCATGGAGATAACAGGTCAAAGTAACACTGTCCTGTATTATCGACGAGGTGCAAGCAATAATAATAGAGGAGGCCGAGGTTATAATCGTGGCAGAAATTACAACCACAACAACTATAACCGAGGCAGTAACAACAATAACAATAATTACAATAACCGTGGAGGAAGACGAGGCCAAAATAGAGGAAGAGGCCGAGGTAACTCCAACCAAGGTTATGATAGTAACCATGTGAGAATGGCGCAAAATACGCCGGAAAACTCTCAGAACCCTTTAGGAAACAACCAGTAAATGTAAAGGTTCATTCCATCAATTACAGTCTTAATATACAGTATGTCAAGAAATTGTTTTCACATTAGAAAAAAAAAAACGATTTTTCGACTTTCTTAGCAAAAATAAATACTTTCAAATATTGCAAATATTTTTTTTAATTTATTATAGTTGCTAATAGTATTTACTAATAGAATTCATAAAATAGTAATAAAGAAGTATAATGATATGTAAGAAATAATACAAAAACAAAGCCAAGGCCAAGGTGTAATAAAACCTCAAGGAACAACTTCAATAGAACTTCAATCCACAATATATTATTCCACACGAATTTCATTTAGTAGATTCCGATTTTTCAATACCGTGTGATGGAATAATAGGCATTGATTTTATTAAAAAATTTAATTGTCAATTAGATTTCAAACCAAGTGAAGACTGGTTTATAATTAGACCTCAAAACTTAAATTATCCAATTCATGTTCCGATAACATATAGTGCTGGCAACAACACAGTTCTCTTGCCAGCCAGATCCCAAGTAATTCGAAAAATAGACATTAATACAGTGAATGATTACATATTTGTTCCTAATCAAGAAATACATAATGGAATTTATGTTGCAAATACAATAGCAGCATCCAAACATGTATACATTCGCCTTCTAAACACAACTAATTTCGACCAATTGGTCAAAGTAAACAAAATCCAATATGAAAATTTAAAAGATTACGACATTCATAGCTCTACTCCAGAAAATAGAAGCGAACCAGTACTTTCAAAATTAAATAAAAATTTTCCAGAACAATTCAAAAGTCAACTAACAGAATTATGCACCAAGTATAGTGATGTGTTCGGACTGGAAACCGAACCAAAAGCGACAAATAATTTCTATAAACAAACATTAAGACTTAAAGATGGTTCATCATCATTCATTTATATTAAAAACTACAGAAGCCCGCATAGCCACGTTGAAGAAATTCAAAAACAAGTAGGGAAATTAATAAACGACAAAATCGTAGAACCGTCTGTATCCGAGTATAACAGCCCACTCTTGTTAGTTCCGAAAAAATCATTACCAAATTCGGAAGAAAAGAAATGGCGATTAGTAATTGACTATCGCCAAATCAACAAAAAACTACTTTCTGATAAATTCCCGCTCCCCAGAATTGATGATATTTTAGACCAACTGGGCAGAGCTAAATACTTTTCATGCCTTGACTTAATGTCAGGTTTCCACCAAATTGAACTTGAAGAAAATTCAAGAAATATAACATCTTTTTCAACGAGCAATGGCTCATATCGTTTCACGCGATTACCATTCGGTCTTAAAAAAGCACCAAATTCATTTCAGAGAATGATGACTATAGCATTCTCGGGTTTAGAACCCTCTCAGGCATTCCTTTATATGGATGACTTAATGGTGATAGGATGTTCCGAAAAACACATGATTAAAAACTTAACTGATGTTTTTAATGTATGTAGGAAATATAACCTAAAGTTGCATCCAGAAAAATGTTCATTTTTCATGCATGAAGTGACATTTTTAGGTCACAAATGTACTGACAAAGGAGTATTGCCAGATGACAAGAAGTTTGACGTCATCAAAAATTATCCTGTCCCACATGATGCGGACAGCGCGAGACGATTTGTAGCATTCTGCAATTATTATCGTCGATTTATAAAAAACTTCGCCGATTATTCACGGCACATAACTAGATTATGTAAAAAGAATGTTCCTTTTGAATGGTCAAGTGAATGGCAAAACGCATTCCAATACCTTAAAGAAAAGCTTATGCACCCCACATTATTACAATATCCTGATTTTCGCAAAGAATTTTGCATTATAACAGATGCAAGTAAACAAGCCTGCGGAGCAGTTCTAACTCAGAACCGTGATGGAATTCAGCTCCCAATAGCTTATGCATCTCGTTCATTTACAAAAGGGGAAAGCAATAAGAGCACAACAGAACAAGAGTTAGCGGCAATTCATTGGGCAATTACCCTTTTTAGACCATATATTTATGGCAAACATTTTACTATTAAAACGGATCACAGACCATTGACATATCTTTTTTCTATGACTAATCCCAGTTCTAAATTAACTCGCATGCGGCTAGAGCTTGAAGAATACGACTTCACAGTAGAATACCTAAAGGGAAAGATAATTTCGTAGCAGACGCACTTTCGCGTATTAATATAAAGGAACTCAAAGATATGCAACATAAAGTCCTGAAAGTCACTACCAGGCGACAAAGTAGACAAAATAAAAACTGTACAGTAGAAAATTATGAACTTCTGCCAAGGCAAAGTCATAAAAATGTATCCAAGCCCAACGTACATGAAGTCATTACAAATGATGAAGTACGAAAAGTAGTGACCTTGCGCATAACAGAATCTAAATGTTTATTTAAACATGGAAATAAAATTATCGCAAGAATTGAAGTTAGCGATTTATATACCAATGGAATTCTCGACCTAGGTCAGTTCTTCCAAAGGCTCGAAAAAGAGACCGGTATATTAAAAATCAGCCAACTCAAAGTGGCACCGAGCGAAAAGATCTTTGAATCAGTTTCAATAGATTCTTTTAAAAATATGGGCAATGAAATATTAAAATCTTTAAGAGTAGCGCTACTCCAGCCGGTGACCCAAATAAAAGATGAAAAAGAAATGCAAATATTGCCTACATACCATGACGACCCCATTCAAGGAGGTCATAGCGGCATAACAAGAACGTTAGCGAAAATAAAAAGACACTACTACTGGAAAAATATGACACGTCATATAAAAGAGTACGTACGTAGATGTCAAAAATGCCAAATGTCTAAAACAAAGACGCACACAAAAACTCCTCTGACTCTCACCGAAACACCTGTGAATGCTTTCGATATAGTGATAGTGGATACTGTTGGTCCGCTACCCAAATCGGAAAATGGTAATGAATACATAGTCACATTAATATGCGACCTTACAAAATATTTAGTAGCCATTCCAATAAAAAGCAAAAGCGCTATATTCGAAAATTTCATACTCAAGTTTGGTCCAATGAAGACGTTCATCTCGGACATGGGAACAGAGTATAAAAACCAGATTTTAATTGACTTATGCAAGTATTTGAAGATCAAGAATCTCACCTCAACTGCATATCATCATCAAACATTAGGGACAATAGAACGAAGTCATCGAACTTTTAATGAATACATTCGTTCATACATTTCTGCAGACAAATCTGATTGGGATGTCTGGGTTCAATATTTCACTTATTGCTTCAACACGACACCATCAGCAACGCATGAGTATTGTCCATACGAACTAGTATTTGGCAGACTACCGAAACAGTTCATAGATTTAAACAAAACTAATTGCATAGATCCTATTTATAATTTAGATGACTATTCTAAGGAAATAAAGTTTAGATTAGAAATAGCATACAAAAGAGCTAGAATTATGTTGGAAAAAGCTAAAGCTTATAGGAAATTAGCATATGACGGAAAAACAAAAAACTTTGAATTAAAAGTAGGAGATAAAGTACTTATAAGAAACGAAACAGGGCACAAATTAGACCCAGCATATTTAGGACCATATATAGTAGAGAAAATAGAAGATAATGACAACATTTTTATTAAAGATAGTAAAGATAAAAAACAAAAAGTTCATAAGAATAGATTAAAAATTTTTAATTCTTGATAAAATAAAATAAAAATATATGACGGCCTGATCAACCGAATGAAAAAAAAAATTTTTTACAAATAAACGAATTATAAATTTGTATACCTTAAATAATTTTGTATTTTTATACTCCAACATTTAAAATTTCTTATTATATATAAAAAAAAAAAACAAAAATTTCAATTTTAATAAAAAAAAAAAAATGACAACAACATGACAAAAAGAAAACCCACAATAATTAAGTTCACTTAATAACTACACATGCATAATGTTACGTTATTTCTCTAAAAAGGGAGGTGTAGTGCGTATATGCCCTTACAGAATACCCCGTACTTAAATATAAAGTATGCAGCACTTTGTTGCATACAATAACAATAATATAGTAAACGAACCCAGAGCCACATTATGTATTGGCTCGGTCTCATATTACGCAGCGCGGTTCACTAGCCTCACTAGCTGACCGTTTATGCTTATGCTGCATATCCCACGCTCCGTCTGAGGGCATTCCGTGAGCAATATATATGCTCACTAATACAGGCATATGCGAGCTACTCACTCTCCCTCTCTTTGTAGCTGTTAACGAATAACAGCATAAGTATATATGTATATCCATAGGCTAAGCGAACATTATAACAAGCGAATAAATTCATTCTGAATCTGACCAACAAGCGAACCACATATGTTAACTTCCTACAATATAAGGAGTATAGTAAAACTAATAAATGCCGAGTTTGGACAAGATATCTTGAAAAATAAAATGTTTTTTTCATACAACCAATTAATTTTCGACCGATCGTTCCTATGGCAGCTATATGATATAGTGGTCTGATCTAAATAGGATTTTGCATACATATGAGGAGTATAGTAAAACTAATAGATGTTGAGTTTGGTCAAGATATCTTAAAAACAAAATGTTTTATCATATAAAAACTTAATTTTCGACTGATCGTTCCTATGGGAGCTATTCGATATAGTGGTCCGATATTAATACGATTTTGCATATATATGAGGAGTATAGTAAAACAAATTAATGCCGAGTTTAGTCAAGATATCTTGAAAAACAAAATGATTTTTTCATACAACAACTTAATTTTCGACCGATCGTTCCTATGGCAGCTATATGATATAGTGGTCTGATATAGGACTCCTCATATAAATAGGACTTTGCATATATATGAGGAGTATAGTAAAACTAATAGATGTAGAGTTTGGTCATGATATCTTAAAAACAAAATGTTTTTTCATACAAGAACTTAATTTTCGACTGATCGTTCCTATGGGAGCTATTCGATATAGTGGTCCGATATTAATACGATTTTGCATATATATGAGGAGTATAGTAAAACAAATTAATGCCGAGTTTAGTCAAAATATCTTGATAAACAAAATGTTAACATACAACAATTTAATTATCGACCGACCGTTCCTATGGCAGTTATATGATATTGTGATCCGATCTTAATATGAATTTGCTTATATATATGGAGTATAGTAAAACTAATAAATGCCGAGTTTGGACAAGATATCTTGAAAAATAAAATGATTTTTTCATACAACAACTTAATTTTCGACCGATCGTTCCTATGGCAGCTATATGATATAGTGGTCTGATCTAAATAGGATTTTGCATATATATGAGGAGTATAGTAAAACTAATAGATGTAGAGTTTGGTCATGATATCTTAAAAACAAAATGTTTTTTATGATATCGTGGTCCGATCTAAATAGGATTTTGCATACATATAAGGAGCTTAGTAAAAATAATAAATGCTGAGTTTGGCCAAGATATCTTGAAAAAACAAATGTTATCATACAACAATTTAATTTTCGACCGACCGTTCCTAAGGCAGCTATATGATATAGTGGGCCGATCTTAATAATATTTTGCATATATATGAGGAGAATAGTAAAACTACTAAACGCCGAGTTTGGTCAAGATATCTTGAAAAACAAAATGTTTTTCATACAACAACTTAATTTTCGGCCGATCGTTCCTGTGGCAGCTATATGATACAGTGCTCCGATATTAATAGGATATTGCATATATATGAGTATATATATATGAGTATATATGTATATATTTTCGACCGATCGTTCCTATGGCAGCTATATGATATAGTGGTCCGATCTTAATAGGATTTAGCATATATATGAGGAGTATAGTAAAACTAATAAATGTAGAGTTTGGTTAAGATATCTTAAAATCAAAATGTTTTTTCATATAAAAACTTAATTTTCGACTGATCGTTCCTATGGGAGCTATATGATATAGTGGTCCGATCTTAATAGGATTTTGCATATATATGAGGAGTATAGTAAATCTAATAAATGTAGAGCTTGGTCATGATATCATAAAAACAAAATGTTTACATACAACAATTTAATTTTCGACCGAACTTTCCTATGGCAGCTATTTGATATCGTGGTCCGATCTGAATAGGATTTTGCATATATATGAGGAGCTTAGTAAAACTAATAAATGCCGAGTTTGGTCAAGATTTCTTGAAAACAAAATGTTTTTTCATACAACAACTTAATTTTCGACCGATCGTTCTTATGGCAGCTATATGATATAGTGGTCCGATCTTAATAGGCTTTCGCATGCATTTGAGGATCATAGTAAAACTAATAAATGCCGAGTTTGGACAAGATATCTTAAAAAATAAAATGTTTTTTCATACAACAATTTAATTTTCGACCGACTCTTCCTGTGGCAGCTATATGATATAGGTCTGCGATATTAATAGAATATTGCATACATATGAGGAGCATAGTAAAACTAATAAATGCGGAGTTTGGTCAAGATATCTTGAAAAACAAAATCTTTTTTCATACAACAACTTAATTTCGGCCGACCGTTCCTGTGGCAGCTATATGATATAGGGCTCCGATATTAATAGGATATTGAATGCATATGAGGAGCATAGTAAAACTAATAAATGCGGAGTTTGGTCAAGATATCTTGAAAAACAAAATGTTTTTTCATACAACAATTTAATTTTCGACCGACCGTTCCTGTGGCAGCTATATGATAAAGGGCTGCGATATTAATAGGATATTGCATACATATGAGGAGCATAGTAAAACTAATAAATGCGGAGTTTGGTCAAGATATCTTGAAAAACAAAATGTTTTTTCATACAACAACTTAATTTTCGGCCGATCGTTCCTGTGGTAGCTATATGATACAGTGCTCCGATATTAATGGGATATTACATATATATGAGGAACATAGTTAAACTAATAAATGTAGAGTTTGGTCAAGATTTCTTGAAAAACAAAATGTTTTTTCCTACAACAACTATATTTTCGACCGATCGTTCCTATGGCAACTATATGATATAGTGGTCCGATCTTAATACGATTTTGCATATATATGAGGAGTATAGTAAAACTAATAAATGTAGAGTTTGGTATCTTAAAAACAAAATGCTTTTTCATATTAAAACTTAATTTTCGACTGATCGTTCCTATGGGAGCTATACGATATAGTGGTCCGATCTTAATACGATTTTGCATATATATGAGGAGTATAGTAAAACAAATTAATGCCGAGTTTAGTCAAGATATCTTGATAAACAAAATGTTAACATACAACAATTTAATTTTCGACCGATCGTTCCTATGGCAGCTATATGATATAGTGGTCCGATCTTAATAGGATTTTGCATATATATGAGGAGTATAGTAAAACTAATAGATGTAGAGTTTGGTCATGATATCTTAAAAACAAAATGTTTTTTCATACAAGAACTTAATTTTCGACCGATCGTTCTTATGGCAGCTATATGATATACTGGTCCGATCTGAATAGTATTCTACATATATATGAGGGGCACAGTAATGTTAATAAATGCCGAGTTTGGTCAAGATATCTTGAAAAACAAACTGTTTTTTCATACAACAATTTAATTTTCGACCGACCGTTCCTGTGGCAGCTATATGATTTAGGGCTGCGATATTAATAGGATATTACATACATATGAGGAGCATAGTAAAACTAATAAATGCGGAGCTTGGTCAAGATATCTTGAAAAACAAAATGTTTTTTCATACAACAACTTAATTTTCGACCGATCGTTTCAATGGCAGCTATATGATATGGTGGTCCGATCTTAATAGGATTTTGCATATATATGAGCAGTATAGTAAAACTAATTAATGCCGAGTTTTGGACAAGATATCTTGAAAAACAAAATGTTTTTTCACACATTAATATACTTTTCACCAGATCGTTCATATGTCAGCTACATGATAAAGTGGTCCGCTCTTAATTGGACTTTCCATATGTATGAGTTGTATAGTAGACCTAATAAATGTAGAGTTTGGTCAAGATATCTTGATAAACAAAATGTGTTTTCATACAAGAACGTAATTTTCGACCGAACTTTCCTATGGCAGCTATATGATAATCTAAATAGGATTTTGCATACATATAAGGAGCTTAGTAAAAATAATAAATGCCGAGTTTGGTCAAGATATCTTGAAAAACAAAATGTTAACATACAACAATTTAATTTTCGACCGACCGTTTCTAAGGCAGCTATATGATATCGTGGTCCGATCTAAATAGGATTTTGCATACATATAAGGAGCTTAGTAAAACTAATAAATGCCGAGATTGGACAAGATATCTTGAAAAATAAAATATTTTTTCATACAACAACTAAACATTCGACCGATCGTTCCTATGGCAGCTATATGATATAGTGGTCTGATATAGGACTCCTCATATAAATAGGACTTTGCATATATATGAGGAGTATAGTAAAACTAATAGATCTAGAGTTTGGTCATGATATCTTAAAAACAAAATGTTTTTTCATACAAGAACTTAATTTTCGACCGAACTTTCCTATGGCAGCTATATGATATCGTGGTCTGATCTAAATAGGACTTTGCATATATATGAGGAGTATAATAAAAATAATAAATGCCGAGTTTGGTCAAGATATCTTGAAAAACAAAATGTTAACATACAACAATTTAATTTTCGACCGACCGTTCCTAAGGCAGCTATATGATATAGTGGGCCGATCTTAATAGGATTTTGCATATATATGAGGAGAATAGTAAAACTACTAAACGCCCAGTTTTGTGAAGATTTCTTGGAAAACAAAATGTTTTTTCATACAACAACTTAATTTTCGACCGATCGTTCCTGTGGCAGCTATATGATACAGAGCTCCGATATTAATAGGATATTGTATATATATGAGTATATGTATATGAGTATATATGTATATATTTCGACCAATCGTTCCTATGGCAGCTATATGATATAGTGGTCCGATCTTAATAGGATTTAGCATATATATGAGGAGTATAGTAAAACTAATAAATGTAGAGTTTGGTTAAGATATCTTAAAATCAAAATGTTTTTTCATATAAAAACTTAATTTTCGACTGATCGTTCCTATGGGAGCTATATGATATAGTGGTCCGATCTTAATAGGATTTTGCATATATATGAGGAGTATAGTAAATCTAATAAATGTAGAGCTTGGTCATGATATCATAAAAACAAAATGTTTACATACAACAATTTAATTTTCGACCGAACTTTCCTATGGCAGCTATATGATATCGTGGTCCAATCTGAATAGGATTTTGCATATATATGAAGAGCTTAGTAAAACTAATAAATGCCGAGATTGGACAAGATATCTTGAAAATAAAATATTTTTTCATACAAAACTTAACATTCGACCGATCGTTCCTATGGCAGCTATATGATATAGTGGTCTGATATAGGACTCCTCATAAATAGGACTTTGCATATATATGAGGAGTATAGTAAAACTAATAGATCTAGAGTTTGGTCATGATATCTTAAAAACAAAATGTTTTTTCATACAAGAACTTAATTTTCGACCGAACTTTCCTATGGCAGCTATATGATATCATGGTCTGATCTAAATAGGACTTTGCATATATATGAGGAGTATAATAAAAATAATAAATGCCGAGTTTGGTCAAGATTTCTTGAAAACAAAATGTTTATATACAAACATTTAATTTTCGACCGAACTTTCCTATATGATATCGTGGTCCGATCTGAATAGGATTTTGCATATATATGAGGAGCTTAGTAAAACTAATAAATGCCGAGTTTGTTCAAGATTTCTTGAAAACAAAATATTTTTTCATACAACAACTTAATTTTCGACCGATCGTTCTTATGGCAGCTATATGATATAGTGGTCCGATCTTAATAGGCTTTCGCATGCATTTGAGGATCATAGTAAAACTAATAAATGCCGAGTTTGGACAAGATATCTTGAAAAATAAAATGTTTTTTCATACAACAATTTATTTTTCGACCGACTGTTCCTGTGGCAGCTATATGATATAGGGCTCCGATATTAATAGGATATTGCATACATATGAGAAGCATAGTAAAACTAATAAATGCCGAGTTTGGACAAGATATTTGGAAAATAAAATGTTTTTTCATACAACAATTTAATTTTCGACCGACCGTTCCTGTGGCAGCTATATGATATAGGGCTCCGATATTAATAGGATATTGCATACATATGAGGAGCATAGTAAAACTAATAAATGCGGAGTTGGTCAAGATATCTTGAAAAACAAAATGTTTTTTCATACAACAACTTAATTTTCGGCCGATCGTTCCTGTGGCAGCTATATGATACAGTGCTCCGATATTAATAGGATATTGCATATATATGAGGAACATAGTTAAACTAATAAATGTAGAGTTTGGACAAGATTTCTTGAAAAACAAAATGTTTTTTCCTACAACAACTATATTTTCGACCGATCGTTCCTATGGCATCTATATGATATAGTGGTCCGATCTTAATACGATTTTGCATATATATGAGGAGTATAGTAAAACTAATAAATGTAGAGTTTGGTTAAGATATCTTAAAAAAAAAATGCTTTTTCATATAAAAACTTAATTTTCGACTGATCGTTCCTATGGGAGCTATACGATATAGTGGTCCGATCTTAATACGATTTTGCATATATATGAGGAGTATAGTAAAACAAATTAATGCCGAGCTTAGTCAAGATATCTTGATAAACAAATTGTTAACATACAACAATTTAATTTTCGACCGATCGTTCCTATGGCAGCTATATGATATAGTGGTCTGATCTAAATAGGATTTTGCATATATATGAGGAGAATAGTAAAACTAATAGATGTAGTGTTTGGTTATGATATCTTAAAAACAAAATATTTATTCATACAAGAACTTAATTTTCGACCGATCGTTCTTATGGCAGCTATTTGATATACTGGTCCGATCTGAATAGGATTCTGCATATATACGAGGGGCACAGTAATGTTAATAAATGCCGAGGTTGGTCAAGACATCTTGAAAAACAAAATGTTTTTCATACAACAATTTAATTTTCGACCGACCGTTCCTGTCGCAGCTTTATGATATAGGGCTGCGATATTAATAGGATATTGCATACATATGAGGAGCATAGTAAAACTATGTAAAAATTATAATAGTTTGCATTACGTTTTCTCTACCGAACTGTCTCTACCCCTAATAAAATCGTTGCTTTCAGGATACCTTCGGGAAGTCGCTGACCATTCCCAGCTATGAGCAGGGGCATAGCTGCGGACAGGCTGAAAAATTTCCCCCACCGGGTCGGTGATTTCCATTACTTCTCTCTCTGTCCTATCTACTTAACACTCTTTATCCAACTTACATTGTTTTACTTTATTAACAATCTTCTTACTTTCATTTTTCCTATTATTGTATATTCTTTATTAATATAGCAAATTAAGATTATTTTAATGTTACTTGAGAACACTTTTTTCCTACTTACAACCTTCTGCTTAGATGTAGGCTCTAATAGCGTCACTGACAAAATTAGCTGTGAAAAGGGGCACAGCTGGCCGGACTGGCAAATAAAACACCTCCATCGGTCGGTGATGCTATTTAGAAAATTGTATCCTTTAACTAGGCTTTTAGCATAAAATTCTATTGTATAATCTATTGAATAATGAGGAAGACACTCGTTATGTCGACCATTAATAAATAAATAAAAAAAAAAAAAAAAAAAAAAAAATTGCGGAGCTTGGTCAAGATATCTTGAAAAACAAAATGTTTTTTCATACAACAACTTAATTTTCGACCGATCGTTTCAATGGCAGCTATATGATATAGTGGTCCGATCTTAATAGGATTTTGCATATATATGAGCAGTATAGTAAAACTAATTAATGCCGAGTTTTGGACAAGATATCTTGAAAAACAAAATGTTTTTCATACATTAATATACTTTTCACCAGATCGTTCATATGGCAGCTACATGATAAAGTGGTCCGCTCTTAATTGGACTTTCCATATGTATGAGTTGTATAGAAGACCTAATAAATGTAGAGTTTGCTCAAGATATCTAAAAGATATAAAAAAAATGTGTTTTCATACAAGAACTTATTTTCAACCGAACTTTCCTATGGCAGCTATATGATATCGTGGTCCGATCTAAATAGGATTTTGCATACATATAAGGAGCTTAGTAAATATAATAAATGTCGAGTTTGGTCAAGAAATCTCGAAAAACAAAATGTTAACATACAACAATTTAATTTTCGACAGACCGTTCCTAAGGCAGCTATATTATATAGTGGGCCGATCTTAATAGGATTTAGCATATATATGAGGAGTATAGTAAAACTAATAAATGTAGAGTTTGGTTAAGATATCTTAAAATCAAAATGTTTTTTCATATAAAAACTTAATTTTCGACTGATCGTTCCTATTGGAGCTATATGATAAAGTGGTCCGATCTTAATAGGATTTTGCATATATATGAGGAGTATAGTAAATCTAATAAATGTAGAGCTTGGTCATGATATCATAAAAACAAAATGTTTACATACAACAATTAAATTTTCGACCGAACTTTCCTATTGCAGCTATATGATATCGTGGTCCGATTTGAATAGGATTTTGCATATATATGAGGAGCTTAGTAAAACTAATAAATGCCGAGTTTGGTCAAGATTTCTTGAAAACAAAATGTTTTTTCATTCAACAACTTAATTTTCGACCGATCGTTCTTATGGCAGCTATATGATATAGTGGTCCGATCTTAATAGGATATTGCATATATATGAGGAGTATAGTAAAACTAATAAATGCCGAGTTTGGCCAATATATCTTGAAAAACAAATTGTTTTTTCATATAACAACTTAATTTTAGACCGACTTTTCCCATGGCAGCTATATGATATAGTGGTCCGATCTTAATAGGGTATTGCATATATATGAGGAGTATAGTAAAACTAATAAATACGGAGTTTGGTCAAGATATCTTGAAAAACAAAATGTTTTTTCATACAACAATTTAATTTTCGACCGACCGTTCCTGTGGCAGCTATATGATATAGGGCTGCGATATTAATAGGATATTGCATACATATGAGGAGCATAGTAAAACTAATAAATACGGAGTTTGGTCAAGATATCTTGAAAAACAATATGTTTTTTCATACAACAATTTAATTTTTGACCGACCGTTCCTGTGGCAGCTATATGATATAGGGCTGCGATATTAATAGGATATTGCATACATATGAGGAGCATAGTAAAACTAATAAATGCGGAGTTTGGTCAAGATATCTTGAAAAACAAAATGTTTTTCATACAACAATTTAATTTTCGACCGACCGTTTCTGTTGCAGCTATATGATATAGGTCTCCAATATTAATAGGATATTGCATACATATGAGGAGCATAGTAAAACTAATAAATACGGAGTTTGGTCAAGATATCTTGAAAAACAAAATGTTTTTTCATACAAAAATTTAATTTTCGACCGACCGTTTCTGTGGCAGCTATATGATATAGGGCTGCGATATTAATAGGATATTGAATACATATGAGGATTATAGTAAAACTAATAAATGTAGAGTTTGGTTAAGATATCTTAAAAACAAAATGCTTTTTCATATAAAAACTTAATTTTTGACTGATCGTTCCTATGGGAGCTATACGACATAGTGGTCCGATCTTAATACGATTTTGCATATATATGAGGAGTATAGTAAAACAAATTAATGCCGAGTTTAGTCAAGATATCTTGATAAACAAAATGTTAACATACAACAATTTAATTATCGACCGACCGTTCCTATGGCAGCTATATGATATAGTGGTCCGATCTTAATACGATTTTCCATATGTATGTGTTGTATAGTAGAACGAATCAATGTAGAGTTTGGTCAAGATATCTTGATAAACAAAATGTGCTTTCATACAAGAACTTAATTTTCGACCGAACTTTCCTATGGCAGCTTTATGATATCGTAGTCCGATCTGAATAGGATTTTGCATACATATGAGGAGCTTAGTAAAACTAATAAATTCCGACTTTGGTTAAGATATCTCGAAAAACAAAATGTTTTTTCAAACAAAAACTTAATTTTCGACCCATCGTTCCTGTGGCAGCTATATGATACAGGGCTCCGATATTAAAGGGATATTGTATATATATGAGTATATATATATGAGTATATATGTATATATTTTCGACGATCGTTCCTATGGCAGCTATATGATATAGTGGTCCGATCTTAATAGGATTTTGCATATATATGAGGAGTATAGTAAATGTAATAAATGTAGAGCTTGGTCATGATACAATAGAAACAAAATGTTTACATACAACAATTTATTTTTCGACCGAACTTTCCTATGGCAGCTATATGATATCGTGGTCCGATCTGAATAGGATTTTTCATATATGTGACGAGCTTAGTAAAACTAATAAATGCGGAGATTGGTCAAGATTTCTCAAAAAACAAAATGTTTTTTCATACAACAACTTAATTTTCGACCGATCGTTCTTATGGCAGCTTTATGATATAGTGGTCCAATCTTAATAGGCTTTCGCATGCATTTGAGGATCATAGTAAAACTAATAAATACCGAGTTGGACAAGATATCTTGAAAAATAAAATGTTTTTTCATACAACAATTTAATTTTCGTCCGACCGTTCCTGTGGTAGCTATATGATATAGGGCTCCGATATTAATAGGATATTGCATACATATGAGGAGCATAGTAAAACTAATAAATGCGGAGTTTGGTCAAGATTTCTCGAAAAACAAATGTTTTTTCATACAACTTAATTTTCGACGATCGTTCCTATGGCAGCTATATGATATACTGGTCAGATCTTAATATGATTTTGCTTATGTATAAGGAGTACAGTAAAGTCAATAAATGCCGAGTTTGCTCAAGATATCTTGAAAAACAAAATGTTTTTCATACAACAATTTAATTTTTAACCGACAATTCCTGTGGCAGCTATATGATATAGGGCTCCGATATTAATAGGATATTGGACACATATGAGGAGCATAGTAAAACTAATAAATGCGGAGTTTGGTCAAGATTTCTCAAAAAACAAAATGTTTTTCATACAACTTACTTTTCGACCGATCGTTCCTATGGCAGCTATATGATATAGTGGTCCGATCTTAATACGATTTTGCATATATATGAGGAGTATAGTAAAACTTAGAGTTTGGTCATGATGTCTAAAAAACAAAATGTTTTTTCATATACAAACTTAATTTTCGACCGATCGTTCCTATGGCAACTATATGATATACTGTTACGATCTTAATATGATTTTGCTTATATATAAGGAGTACAGTAAAGTTAATAAATGCCGAGTTTGGTCAAGATATCTTGAAAAACAAAATGTTTCTTCATACAACAATTTAATTTTCAGCCGACCGTTCCTGTGGCAGCTATATGATATAGGGCTCCGATATTAATAGGATATTGGATACATAGGAAGAGCATAATAAAACTAATAAATGCGGAGTTTGGTCAAGATTTCTCGAAAAACAAAATGTTTACATACAACAATTTGATTTTATACCGATCGTTCCTATGGCAGCTCATATAGGCAAAGTTTTATTAAGATCGTCCCAATATATGCCGAGTTTGGACAAGATATCTTGAAAAATAAAATGCTTTTTCATACAACTTGATTTTCGTTTGAACGTTCCTATGGCAGCAATATGATATACTGGTCCGATTTTAATATGATTTTGCTTATATATAAGGATTACAGTAAAACTAATTTATGCCGAGTTTGGTCAAGATATCTAGACAACAAAATGTTTACATACAACAATTTAATTTTCGACTGATCTATATGATATAGCTATATGATATATATATAGTGGTCCATCTTAATAGGATTTTGCATATATATGAGGAGTATAGTAAAACTAATAAATGAAGAGTTTGGTTATGTTATCTTAAAAACAAAATGTTTTTTCACACAAAAACTTAATTTCGACCGATCTTTCCTATGGCAGCTATATGATATAGTGGTCCGATCTTTATATGATTTTGCTTATATATAAGGAGTACAGTAATTAATTAATGCCGAGTTTGGTCAAGATATCTTGAAAAACAAAATGTTTTTCATACAACAATTTAATTTTCGACCGATCGTTCCTATGGCATCTATATGATATAGTGGTCCTATCTTAATAGACTTTTGCATGCATTTGAGGATCATAGTAAAACTAATAAATGCCGAGTTTGGGCAAGATATCTTGAAAAATAAAATGTTTTTTCATACAACAACTTAATTTTCGACCGATCGTTCCAATGGCAGCTATATGATATATTGGTGCGATCTTAATATGATTTTGCTTATATATGAGGAGAATAGTAAAGTTAATAAGTGCGGAGTTTGGTCAAGATTTCTCGAAAAACAAAATGTTTTTCATACAACAACTTAATTTTTGACCGATCGTTCCTATGGCAGCTATATGATATAGTGGTCCGATCTTAATAGGATTTTGCATATATATGAGGAGTATAGTAAATGTAATAATATAGAGCGTGGTCATGATATCATAGAAACAAAATGTTTACATACAACAATTTATTTTTCGACCGAACTTTCCTATGGCAGCTATATGATATAGTGGTCCGATCTTAATAGGACTTAGCATATATATGAGGAGTATAGTAAAACTAATAAATGTAGAGTTTGGTTAAGATATCTCGAAAAACAAAATGTTTTTTCATACATTAATATACTTTTCACCAGATGGTTCATATGGCAGCTATATGATATAGTGGTCCGCTCTTAATAGGACTTATCATATATATGAGGACTATAGTAAAACTTAGAGTTTGGTCATGATATCTAAAAACAAAATGTTTTTTCAAATACAAACTTAATTTTCGACCGATCGTTCCTATGGCAACTATATGATATACTGGTCCGATCTTAATATGATATTGCTTATATTTAAGGAGTACAGTAAAGTTAATAAATGCCGAGTTTGGTCAAGATATCTTGAAAAACAAAATGTTTTTTCATACAACAATTTAATTTTCAGCCGACTATTCCTGTGGCAGCTATATGATATAGGGCTCGATATTAATAGGATATTGGATACATATGAAGAGCATAATAAAACTAATAAATGCGGAGTTGGTCAAGATTTCTTGAAAACAAAATGTTTACATACAAAAATTTGATTTTAGACCGATCGTTCCTATGGCATCTCATATAGGCAAAGTTTTATTAAGATCGTCCCAATATATGCCGAGTTTGGACAAGATATCTTTTCATACAACTTAATTTTCGTTTGAACGTTCCTATGGCAGCAATATGATATACTGGTCCGATTTTAATATGATTTTGCTTATATATAAGGATTACAGTAAAACTATTTATGCCGAGTTTGGTCAAGATATCTTGACAATCAAAATGTTTACATACAACAATTTAATTTTCGACTGATCTATATGATACAGCTATATGATATATATATAGTGGTCCATCTTAATAGGATTTTGCATATATATGAGGAGTATAGTAAAACTAATAAATGAAGAGTTTAGTTATGTTATCTTAAAAACAAAATGTTTTTTCATACAAAAACTTAATTTTCGACGATCTTTCCTATGGCAGCTATATGATATAGTGGTCCGATCTTTATATGATTTTGCTTATATATAAGGAGTATAGTAATTAGTTAATGCCGAGTTTGGTCAAGATATCTTGAAAAACAAAATGTTTTTTTCATACAACAATTTAATTTTCGACCGATCGTTCCTGATATTTTGAAAAATAAAATGTTTTTTTCAATAACAACTTAATTTTCGACCGATCGTTCCTATGGCATCTATATGATATAGTGGTCCTATCTTAATAGACTTTTGCATGCATTTGAGGATCATAGTAAAACTAATAAATGCCGAGTTTGGGCAAGATATCTTGAAAAATATAATGTTTTTTTCATACAACAACTTAATTTTCGACCGATCGTTCCTATGGCAGCTATATGATATATTGGTGCGATCTTAATATGATTTTGCTTATATATGAGGAGAATAGTAAAGTTAATAAGTGCGGAGTTTGGTCAAGATTTCTCGAAAAAACAAAATGTTTTTCATACAACAACTTAATTTTGACCGATCGTTCCTATGGCAGCTATATGATATAGTGGTCCGATCTTAATAGGATTTTGCATATATATGAGGAGTATAGTAAATGTAATAAATGTAGAGCTTGGACATGATATCATAGAAACAAAATGTTTACATTCAACAATTTATTTTTCGACCGAACTTTCCTATGGCAGCTATATGATATAGTGGTCCGATCTTAATAGGACTTAGCATATATATGAGGAGTATAGTAAAACTAATAAATGTAGAGTTTGGTAAAGATATCTCGAAAAACAACATGTTTTTTCATACATTAATATACTTTCACCAGATGGTTCATATGGCAGCTATATGATATAGTGGTCCGCTCTTAATAGGACTTAGCATATATATGAGGAGTATAGTAAAACTTAGAGTTTGGTCATGATATCTAAAAAACAAAATGTTTTTTCAAATACAAACTTAATTTTCGACCGATCGTTCCTATGGCAACTATATGATTTACTGGTCCGATCTAATATAATTTTGCTTATATATAAGGAGTACAGTAAAGTTAATAAATGCCGAGTTTGGTCAAGATATCTTGAAAAACAAAATGTTTTTTCATACAACATTTAATTTTCAACCGACTATTCCTGTGGCAGCTATATGATATGGGGCTCCGATATTAATAGGATATTGGACACATATGAGGAGCATAGTAAAACTAATAAATGCGGAGTTTGGTCAAGATTTCTCAAAAAACCAAATGTTTTTCTTACAACTTACTTTTCGACCGATCGTTCCTATGGCAGCTATATGATATAGTGGCCGATCTTAATACGATTTTGCATATCATGAGGAGTATAGTAAAACTTAGAGTTTGGTCATGATATTTAAAAAAACAAAATGTTTTTTCATATACAACTTAATTTTCGACCGATCGTTCCTATGGCAAATATATGATATACTGGTCCGATCTTAATATGATTTTGCTTATATAAAGGAGTACAGTTAAGTTAATAAATGCCGAGCTTGGTCAAGATATCTTTAAAACAAAATGTTTTTTCATACAACAATTTAATTTCAACCGACCTTTCCGTTGCAGCTATATGATATAGGGCTCCGAATAATAGGATTTGGATACATATGAAGAGCATAATAAAACTAATAAATGCGGAGTTTGGTCAAGATTTCTCGAATACAAAATGTTTACATACAACAATTTGATTTTAGACCGATCGTTCCTATGGCATCTCATATAGGCAAAGTTTTATTAAGATCGTCCCAATATATGCCGAGTTTGGACAAGAT
>JAURSC010000032.1:115000-146842 GCA_030788265.1 Drosophila americana | reverse complement strand
GAAAAGCGGTGTCAAAAATAAGGAGGTCACAAAAAGGAGAACTGCTACTTCAGCTTATGAATTCGGGAGAGATACCACAGCATTTAGGAGCCTGGTGGGCGAAACGCTAGGCGAAAATGCAGAGGTCCGGACGCTGTCCCACCGAGTCTCCATTGAGTGCAAGGACCTGGACGAGATCACGACCAGAGAGGACATGCGAGGCGATGAGGGTCAATCCAAATATTGGACATACCCCAGAGAATATTAGCCTCCGTAAGTCGTATGGCCAAACACAGACGGCGACTATAAGACTACCAGCGGAAAGCGCAAAAAAGGCCCTCTCGGTAGTTTCCTGAAAGTTGGCTGGTCACTCAAGATCCGCGAGCGCATAAACATCACCAGATGTTTCAGATGCCTCGAGTTTGGCCACCTTGCAAGACACTGCAAGAGTGAACTGACAGATCGAATCTGTGGCGACGATGCGGAGGAAGGACCATCTGGCTAAGGACTGCAAACAAGAGCCACAGTGCATGCTCTGCAAGGACAGGAAAATGACCCCAATCACATTGCCGTAGCGGCAGATGCCCCGTGTTTCGGAGCGCCCTGGCCACAGAAAATGAGTTCACTCAGTTAACCTCAACCACTGCGAGGCTGCTCAGCCCTGCTGTCGCAAGCACACGGGAGAGAAAACTGACGTTGCAATAATCTGCGAGCCATACAAGCCTATCGCAGGAAGCGGCTGGGTGGCAAGTAAATCCGGAAAAGCGGCCATCTGGTCCCTCAACTCATAGCTCCATGAAGTCAGAGCATCACACGAGGATTCGTCAGAGCGAAAATTAATGGAATCACCATTACAGTTGCTACCGCCCCCCAAGCTGGGAACTGCGGCGGTTCCAAACATGCTGGAGGAAATATCAGAAGACGCTCGCAACAGAGCTCCCCTCGTCATAGCAGGAGACTTTAACGCCTGGGCCATGGAATGGGGAAGCAAGAAACCAACGCGAGAGGGACACCCCTGCTAGAAGAGTTCGCGGCGATCGACCTGGGCCTTGCAAACGACGGCAGAGCTCACGTACTGCAAGGCCGGTAGAGGCTCTATTATAGACCTCACCCTGCTCAGCAGCTCACTCTATAGGCTAACCACATGGAAAGTCAGCAATGAATTTACATTCAGCGACCACCAAGCAGTGCATTTCGAGATCCACGGGAGAGGACGGAGAAAACAGCAGCCCAAAACAACAGGCCCCAAATGGAAGGACAACTGCCTAGACAAGGAACATTCACGGATTCCCTACGCCATGCTCGATGGACTGGGGCCACGGAGTCGCAGAAGACATGGCACGCAGCTATGGAAAACATCTCGGCCGCGTGCGACTTATCCATGCCCAGGAGGAAGCCAAACAGAAGAGGAGCACCTTGCTACTGTGGAACGAGGAAATCACGACCTAAGGAAGGCCTGCATACGCGCTAGAAGACGCTCCCAACGAGCCCGAGCCGCCCAGACTTTGCATCTAGGCTGGATGACCTGCGGGCAGCCAAGCGAGACCTCAAAAGAAGAAGTTCAAACCAAGCAAATCCAGCTGCTTCCAGCAAATATGCGACGAGGCCGACGTAAACCCGTGGGGCACGGCGTATAAGGTAGTCACGAAGAAGATACGCAGCCAGCGAACAACCCGTGTGACCTGCCCTACCGCACTCGCCACTATAGTTGAGGCACTGTTCCCCCATCACCCAAGATTGAGGTCGTCAGCCGCTCACGAAGCACGGAACTGGTGCAGCAGGTGTCGACAGACGAAGTGGTAGTGGCATGCAAGAAGCTAGACGACAAAAGACTCCAGGACCAGATGGGTGCCAAACACGCCTAAAGTTAGCCATGCTGAAGAAACCCGACGCCTTCGCCGAGACATAATAGATGTCTGCAGGACGGTGTATTTCCCAAGAGATGGAAGCGACAGAAATTAATCCTCCTACCGAAAGGGATAAGCCAATAGAGGAACCCTCGGGATACAGCCAATCTGCCTACTGGACACGGCGGGAAAGGTTCTGGAGAGGATCGTGTACAACCGACTAATAAGGGTGGTTGAAGAGAAAGAGGCCCTGTCCAACAGCAATACGGATTTCGTAAGGCTAGATCTACGTCGACGCAATTAAGGCGGTGGTAGACATTGCTACTAAAGCAATAGAGGGTACCCGATGGAGGTGGGGAGAGAAGGAGTACTGCGCGGTGGCTACGTTGGACATCCGCAACGCCTTTAACTCAGCAAGCTGGTCTCGAATACTGGAAGCCTTAGACCGAATAGGGATACCGTCCTCCCTTTTCCGTATAATATCCAACTACCTGTCCGATCGACTATTAACTTATGATACGGAAGACGGTACTAGGAGTTACATGGTCACAGCAGGGGTCCCACAAGGGTCGGTCTTGGGACCACTCCTGTGGAACATAATGTACGACGAG
Source organism: Drosophila americana (assembly GCA_030788265.1). NCBI lineage: Eukaryota > Metazoa > Arthropoda > Insecta > Diptera > Drosophilidae > Drosophila > Drosophila americana. Next base: position 144,405 of record JAURSC010000032.1, on the reverse strand, counting down.
GTGCTCAGAGTCAATTGCCCCAGGGATGCAGATCATAGGATTCGCGAGATGTCTGGCCCTATTGTGTTGGGCAAAGAAATAAAAGAAGTAGAAGCGGCAGCGAATGCGCCATAAGGATCGTGGCCAGCTGATGCGTAGCGCTAGCCTGGAGCTGGCAGGCCATAAACAGAGGCTGTGCTTATCACATCGCAAGATAGTTGAGTTTGCTAGATTTCAGGTAGACAGCGTTAGTATCGAGTCAAAGGCTTCCATCAAGTATCTGGGGTCATGTTAGACAACAGGCTTAGCTTTCGTCGTCACGTAGAGTATGTTAACCAGAAAGCGGAAAAAATGCAGGCGGCCCTTTCAAGGATGCTACCAAACATAGGACCAAGAGCAGGTAGACGCCTACTCCTCGCGAGAGTTGTAGCCTCCGTGCTGCTCTATGCTGCACCGATATGGGCATCAGCAGTCGCAAGCCAGAAAGGCCTCAGATGGAAAATGTCGTCCCCTACAGGCTAAGCGCACTCCGCACTATCTCTGGATCCGGACGGTGTCGGACGAGGCGGCCACAGTATTGGCAGGCATGCTGCCGGTAGATATATTGGCCAAGGAAATGGAGAACATATTCAAAGCACGAATAGCGACAGGCGAAGCTGTCTCAATAGACGTCATCCGACGGTCGGAGAGAGCTAAATCAATGGCAACTTGGCAGGAGAGATGGAACACGGTGAACAAGGGGAGATGGACACACAAACTAATCCCCAATCTGGAGCAATGGATTAGGAGACGGAACGGAGAAATTAACTTTCACCTACGCAGTTTTTTACTGGACACGGCGGGTACAGGAAGTATCTCCACAGGTTCAGGCATGAGGACACCCCGGAGTGTCCGACATGCCCAAATTTGGACGAAGACCCGGAACACGTGCTGTACCAATGCTCGAGTATAGAGACGCAGTGGCTCTGTACCCCCACCTGAGGGACTAGTAACGTTCATGCTGGAAGGAGAGGACAACTGGAGGAATATAAGTCAGCTGATAATAGGCATCCAGAGGGATCTGAGACGATGCGAAAAGGAGCGACGAATAATGGAGACTGCCTAAAATAGGCAACCCATCCCCGCGAAGTAATACTTTGCGGTGATCCCGCGGGAATGTGGTGTGTGAGTGGGGGTGAGTTTAGTACGTAGGTGTTGACGGAGTCAGCGAATCGTGCATACGGTTGGCCCGGGCCATCAGTATCTTACGAAGATTTTCACCTAAGCAAAAAAAAAAAAAAACACATACACATACACATACACATACACATACACATACACATACACATACACATACACATACACATACACATACACATACACATACACATACATACACACATACACATACACATACACATACACATACACATACACATACACATACCATACACATACACATACACATACACATACACATACACATACACATACACCCTACACATACACATACACATACACATACACATACACATACCCTACACATACACATACACATACACATACATATACACATATACATACCCGTACATAGTCATCTCGGCAAAAGGTGAAGTGAGCTACTCAGAAATACTGAAGAAAGTTAAAGCGGACGAAAACTGGGCGAGCTCGGAATAGCGGCGACAAGGATAAGGAGGACACAAAAGGAGACCTACTTCTCCAGCTTAACCACTCGGGAGAGAATACCAAAGCATTTGGAACCCTGGTAGTGAAACGTTAGGCGAAAATGCAGAGGTCCGGACGCTGTCCTACCGAGTGACCGTTGAGTGCAAGGACTGGACGAGATCACGACCAGAGAGGATATCTGTGAGGCGCTGAGGGGTCAAATCCAAATACTGGACATAGCCCCTGAGAATATCAGCCTCCGGAAGGCGTACGGCCAAACACAGATGGCGACGATAAGACTGCCAGCGGCAAGTGCGAAAAGGCCCTGTCAGTAGGATTCCTGAAAGTAGACTCGAGAATCCGCGAACGGATTAACATCACCAGGTGTTTCAGATGTGTTGAGTTTGGACATCTAGCAAGACACTGTAAAAGTGATCTAGACAGATCGAACCTGTGCCGACGATGCGGAGGAAATGACCATCTGGCTAAGGACTGCAAACAGAGCCAAAGTGCATACTCTGGAAGGAAAGGAATGCCGACTGCAAACACATTGCTGGCAGCGGCAGATGAACCTCAACCTCTGCGAGGCTGCTCAGGCCCTGCTGACACAATCAATACGGGAGAGAAATACGACGTCGCAATAATAATAATAATAATCGCAATAAGCCTATCGCTGGAAGTGCTGAATGGCAAGTAAATGTGAAAAGCGGCCATTTGGTCTCTCAAATCACCGGTCCAGGAGGTCAGAGAGCAAAAATTAGCGGAATCACCGTTTACGAACCCCCAAGCTGAGAACTGCGGCAATTTCAGACCATGCTGGAAGAAATATCAGAAGGCACTCGCAATAGAGCTCCTCTCCTCATAGCCCACGCTGGGCCGTGGAATGGGAAGCAAGTAAACTAACGCGAGAGGGACCACCCTGCTAGAAGAGTTTCGCGGCGCACGACTTGGCGCGGCAACTCATGGGAAACATCTCGAACGCGTGCGACTTATCTATGCCCAGGAGGATGCCAAACAGAAGAGGAGCACCTTGCTACTGGTGGAATGAGCAAATCAGCGACCTAAGGAAGGCCTGCCTGCGTGCTAGAAGGCGATCTCAGCGTGCTCGAGCCACCAGACTTTGCATCTATGCTGGAACTCCTGCGAGCAGCCAAGTGAGACCTTCGTAATGACTCTATTTCCGGACTGACGGGGAAATTCCCTTTCCTTCCGAGCGCGGGGGCTCCTCCGCGACCGCTGGATCGCATAGTAGCAAGATGAATTTGGCGGAAAAGTCCGGACAAGCCAACACAGGGCGGTCGTCAAGCTATCCTTTAATTGGCGCAATGCCTCCTCCTATTCTTGATCGCATGCCCATTTCCGCGCCTTTTTGAAGAGCGCTGTGAGCGGCTGTACTTAAGTCGAGAAGTTGGGAACGAAGCGCCTACCAAGTAGCCATCCCGAGAAACTGCCGCAATTCCTTACTATTGTCGGGGCCCTCAGGTTACGTATCGCCCCCTTCACATGTCCCAGATAGACCAACCTCTTCCTGAAGAAGCTTTTTTTCGTCCTATTCAGCTTGAGATTGGCCGCCCTAATCGGCGGAACACCTCGCTTAAATTCTCAACATGCTGTTCTTTCGTTAGGTAGGCGAACGCGTGAGGCTCCATATCTGGCCTATTACCGTGCCCAAGCTCGTTGAAGAGTCGCACATACCGAATGCAGGCCAAATGGCATCACCCGCCATTGGAAAATGCCTTCTCCTGGGACTGTGAACGCCGTAAATTCCTGACTATCGGCTGCCATCGGTATCTGCCAGTACCCGTGCTTCAAATCCAGAGTGGAGATGAACCGGGCGTGACGCACCCGCTCGAGGATGTGATTAATCCGCGGACAGGCATCTTGGTTGGAATGCGCGTTTGGTTACCGGTAGTCAATGCATATGCGTCACCACAAGTCTTCTTGACAAAGACGAGTAGGGCGCTGTGAGGACTCTGCGACGGCACGACGGCACCCGCTGGATCAGCTTATCCACCACCTATTCGTCAATCACTCTCTACTTGGCCGCATTCTTCTCTGTTTCAATGGCTTGCCATCCTTTAGCCGGATCCTGTGCTCGGCGATATGCGAGACTCCCTATCTGCAGGAGTGCCTCGAAGAGTGCCAGTTCCATCTTCAGGAGCTCCCTAAGTTCCGGATCCAGATCCGCTGGCAACTCTGCCTCTTCGATGCTAGGCTCGTCTTGCGTTTCGCCTCCTCCGGGCACCACTCCCACTCCAGATAGAGCTCCACGATCGCTCGACTCTGGCAGTTGCTCCTGATCCCCTGTGTCCGTGTGGCTGCCAGCCATTGCTCCTAACCTTCCTTCCACTCGCTGTCACATTTCCGCCGTGCCACCTCCATGAACAGTGTAGATCTGTCTTTAGAGCTCTACGCGCCGCCTTATGGGCTCCTCAAGCTCTCGACCCGATCCCGGCCTCGCTTTCTCCTCTTGTCCTTTTCCGTCAGTTGCCTGAGAGGCCTTTCTTCGATTCCTTCTCATTTCAACTTCCATGTGTTCCTAGCAGAAAGGCCTGTGCATATCCGAATCGACCGAACTGACCTTCAGCGTTCGATGGATAGCGCAGCGGTTCCTGCCAGAGTTCTCCTCAGCACACACGCAACTACTCTACTGAATAAAAATTAAAATTTTAAAATTGTTGTGCGAAAATAAAATAAAAAACTAAAAAAATTAATAATAGTGCATAATTAGAGTGCGTCAAAAACAAAGATTGATTAATAATATGATCAAAAATTGCAATAAACATTGTGCAACATGTCTTATAAGTCGAAAGTGACAAGCAACAGAATCTGAATCAACGCAACAACCGAGAAAACAATTTTAAATTTAACAACAACAGAAGCAACTTATCAGTTGACACGAACGAGTAAATCAAAGACACCTGTGTGATGACCAGTACCGGCACCACCTGAGCCCATAGGCCCCGGACAGTAGCAGCAGACACCGAGAAGTAAATGAGAGCAACGTTGGACTGGAAGAGGCTGCTCCCGTTGAGCAAAGGATGCAACCTGCTTAGAGCTGGACTGGAGCTGGACAAAAAAAAATATATATAACTGAGTGAGTACAGGGCATAAGTGAGTACAGGGCATGAGCTCTAAGGCAAAAAATAAGCCAAGACGCAGTGGCACTAAGGAGCGAATCACACGGAGAAAGTCTGAAATCGTAAGACTCCTTTATAAATGCAAAAATCCCCTCCCATGGGACACTGCAGTGAACTACATGACGAACTCGAACATCTCGAGTTGTTATTATAATCAAAGAGCAAGCCCTGTCCCTCAGTAAATATAAACAACTAACAAAGAATCATCGTCCACCGCCAAGACAGATACCAGCACGTCCACGCAGATGCCCACCAGATGTGAGGGCCCCCTCTACAGCCCCCATTGCGAGGGCACCTGCCGCACTAAGAAGCAGAGTCACCAACGCATAAGAGGCAAACGGCCGCTTGTGCCTACGAGGGAATACTAAGCAAGTAAGACGAGTTGCATGAAAGGCAAACCGCCCCTTATGCCTACGTGGGAAGAAGAAGAAGACCCATAACAACAGTACCGGCAGCGCCCAACATATTAACTACTAAATAGTAATAAATAAAACTTTAAAATTGTAATGCCCGACGACAATTGAGTCGACCGGCAAGACGGTTTGGCCCGTATAGCCATTCGACACAATAGGTAGGAAAAATACAGATTGCAAAAAAAAAAATTTAAGATGCGTTAATATCAATCTCCAAAATGAACCAAACAGTTGTGAATTTATCAAGCTAGCCACATCTCTGATACCAGAGTTTGACGGTAAGCTGGAAAATCTACAAAGTTTTCTAGATTCTTTGAATCTATTAGAAAGCTTAAAGGGTACACATGAGCTAACAGCCAAAAGCCTTATAAAAACAAAGCTAAAAGGCCATGCGAGATATTTAATAAGTAATGAGCAGACAATTGCTGCAATCATCACGAAACTATCAAATGTAGTAAAAGGAAAATCGGTAGAAGAAAATATTTTTCTTTCTTTACGTAATCCCACAATTAAAAATTATGTTTAATAAGAATTTTCAATAGAACACCTTACTTTTTCTTTCATGAACGTAAAAATGTGGTGTTCTCATTGAATATATATAAAAACAATTAAATTACATAATGGGATGGCTTAGTGATTCTAGTGAGGTAAAAGACAATACTGCCAACGTTTTACACAACGTAAAGATAATTGATCACATAGACGATATAAAATCGTTGTGGACTCTGTTATTAATTCTCACGACAGTGAAAGTTTCACAATTTCTGCTTACTATCTATGTTAAGCATAATGAAAATTATTGTTAGGGAAAATAATTTAGATAAGATCTAAAAATAAATAAGGAGAAAATCTGTAGCACACTTAAACACTGCTAAAAAGCAGAAAATGCAATGATACTCTCAACACTACCATATGTCAGGGTATAATTAACAGAAAAAGAAGAAGATATTTAGGTATAGCAACTACATGGTTAGTACGCTTACAAAGTATGAAAAGTCAAGTAAAAGAATGGAATGAAAGGAAATTGCGAAACATATTGACGCATTTCGTTACAAATTTGATAAATATTACAAATACATCGATAAAGATGCAGTTATAAAGGCGGAAACACTAAAAAACCATATAAAAAATTAGTAAGGGAATACAATAATATAGTTATCTTTGTAAATAGATATTGAAAATAAATCACAAATGAGCACAATAGTAGATTTTTAAGGGTAATAAAATTACTAAACAAAAGATTGGTTACTGTCACCAATAGCCGACATATTCAGATAAACCAGCCAGAAAGTCTAAATCAATTGGCGGAGAGAAAGCGATCCAATCGAAACCAAACAGGAAATAAAATCAGGAATAATAATATCAATCTCCGAAATGGAACAAACAGTTGTAGAATTTATCAAGCTAGCCACATCTCTGATACAGAGTTTGACGGTAAGCCGGAAAATCTTCAGATTCTTTGAATCTATTAGATTCTAGATTCTTTGAATCTATTAGAAAGCTTAAAGGGCACACATGAGCTAACAGCCAAAAGCCTTATAAAACAAAGCTAAAAGGCCATGCGAGATATTTTAATAAGTATGAGCAGACAATTGCTGCAATCATCACGAAACTATCAAGTACAGTAAAAGGAGAATCGGTAGAAGTTGTATCTGCTAAGCTTCTTCTCATCTGCAACAGAAAAACAAATAAGAGGTTCTAGTGGGGTGCTTCGACTAGGGATACCCTGAACCCTCTTCTTCCAATATCAAATGCATATATATATTTTATTTTAGAAGCTTAATGTCAAGTTTAGTGACAATAGATCATATTATTTACCAAAATTGCCCAAAAATAGGATATCGAAATCGATTTTTATCGAATGCTTGGAAACGGAGTAAGTTATCGATTGTCGGAAACTCGATCTGCGCGGGAACTAGGAGCACCTATATCTAACATTTCAAGTCTCTAGCTCTTATATGTTCTGAGATCCTTGGGTTCATACATTCGGACGGACGGACGGACCGACGAACGGACAGACAGACGGACATGGCTAGATCGACTCGGCTATTGATGCTGATCAAGAATATATATACTTATGGGGTCGGAGATGCTGCCTTCTGCCTGTTACATACATTTGGCTTTCGCACAAATACAATATACCCTTATAATGGGTATAATAAAACGGCCAACCAATACACCCAAGACGTGGAAAAACTGGCGAAGGCCCTTGAAGGCGCCTATATCAGTGAAGGTCTAAGCCAATCACTTGCAAACAAATACAACTCTACAACACCTGTAAAAGCTATGACCCAAATTATTCAATTGATAAGGTATCATGCAGGGAGGCACATTCACAAATATGAATGATGCCGTTTTCAAATTTGTCAGTAGTTGCACGGAGATAACAGGTCAAAGCAACACTGTCCTCGTTATCGACGAGGTGCAAAACAACAATAATAGAGGAGGCCGAGGTTATAATCGTGGCAGAAATTACAACCACAACAATTACAACCGAGGCGGTAACAACAACAATAACAATAACGGTAATAATAAATTAATAATAAGACGAGATAGGCTATCTTATAGATCTAATACCCTTGCAGACCCAACCTTTTCATGATGCTTATAGTGTTTTGCCCGTATCTTAGAAGCACAGGGAAAAAGAGTTATGGCTGAGTTATTTAATCAAAAACCTAGCTTTCTACTGATCGTTCCTATGGCAGATGTATGATATAGTAGTCCGATCTTACAGGATTATGCATGTGTATGAGGAGCTAAGTAAAACTAATAAATGCCGAGTTTGGTCAAGATATCTTGCAACAAAATGTTTATTCATACAACTCATTTTTGACCGATATATAGTGGTGATATAGTGTCCGATCTTAATAGGACTTTGCATATTATGAGGAGCATAGTAAAACTAATAAATGCCGAGTTTGCTCAAGATATCTTAATAAGAAAATGTTTTTTCATGCAGAAACTTAATTTTACGACCGATCGTTCCTATGGCAGCTATCTGATATAGTGGTCCAATCTTAAGAGGATGTTGCATATATGTGAGGAGCTTAGTAAAACTAATTAATGCCGAGTTTGGTCAAGATATGTTGCTAAATCAAATGTTTTTTTTATACAAAAAATTAATTTTCGACCGATCGTTCATATGGTAGCTATATGATATATAGATCCAGCTGGTTTTTACAAATGTGCTGCTTGCAACAGAAATAGGGACTTCTGCAAAGTTTCATTAAGATAGGTTTAAAACTGAGGGACTAGTTCGCATAGAAACAGACAGACGGACATGGCTCTATCGACTTGGCTGTTGATGCTGATCAAGAATATATATACTTTATGGGGTCGGAGATGTCTCCTTCTATGCGTTACACATTTCACGAGAAAATTATAGCACCCTCTGCAAGGGTATAAAAAGAGATAAACCATTTTCAATACATAAATTTATAATACGTAACAAAATAATTTCTTTTAAAAAATTAAATACAATATATTAAACCTAACACTAAATGACTACATGTATTACGTCATTTCTTTAAAAAGGAGGTGTAGCATATGTACCCTGCCATTATCATAAATCAAGGCATCTAACAATCCGTTAATACATTGTGACACTGTCATAATAAACACAAATATAAAAATGCCCAAAGTACATTAAAAGACCGCTTAGAATTACATAAACATTCCAGCGCATAAGCCAATCGTGGCGCGTGGGAAGGGAATACTGAGCATGCACTTTGCAGCTCAAGGGGTCAAGCCATACACAACATATGCATGCCTTTTGCATACATATGTAATACCAACATACTTATATATAGATAAGCATTGCATGTTTCGGGTTAGCTGAACCCAACATGAACATATAAGAACAATTCTCAATAAAGTAAAAGAAGGAGCAGACGCTTCAATCTCAACGGTCTGTGTTCGAACTTATTATTTCAAAGTTATTACATGGCGATCCTGCCAGGAGTTATTACACTATTATTCTATTATATTATTCTTTTATTCTCTTATTCTTTTATTTATTATTTTAATTATTTTTATTATTATTTATTCTATTATAATAATTATTCTATTATTTTATTATTTAAATATTAATTCTTCTATTATTCTATTATTTATTATTAAATTATTCCTTAATTCTATTACTTAATTATTCTATTATTCTATTATAAAAAACTTTTTCAAGAGGTGTTGAAAAAAACCGGTGGTTATAGTATTGGCACTTTATTAGAATTTTATTTATTTTTAGAAACTTTACATTCGAAGTGATTTGCATATTTTCTTGTTGGAGTTGTGGAGGTGGAGAGGAGACCGTAAGGAGAGTGCTGAGCGTATTTGGGATCGCATGGTGAGTGAATCTCTCTCATTGAGTGAGTCTCTCTCACTGAGTGACTTTCTCTTACTGAGTGAAGCTCAGTCAATGCTATGTTCAGGCTAGCAATGAACTGGCATCAACATCCTCCTCCCCCCTGGCAATATGCAGATTGCAAGGATTTCTATGTGCCATGGGTATCCATCCAAACTTCGAATTTTGAGCCATAGGTAGACCACCTGGGCTCGGGAGGATACCCGGTAAAATTATGTCTGGTAGACTTCGGAGGCGAGTACCAATGGTACTGGAGATGGGCGAAACCAGTCGTCCCGCCAAAACGAGGTTGCTGAACGTTTCCTTTATATTCGATCTAATCTGGAATGCGGCTGGGGGTTAGCCACCTCTCGAAACATCGCTCCAAGTTGTCTTGGAGCGTCACACGGCTTTGCACGCTTTTTCTGTCGCCAATGCGTGTAACGGAAAGGCCATAGGTTCAAAGATGACTACTCTAAGGAAATAAACTTTAGATTAGAAATAACATACAAAAGAGCTAGAATTATGTTAGAAAACGCCAAGGCTTATAAGAAATTAGCATATGAAATTAGCTTTAAAACAAAAATTTTGAAATCAAAGTAGGAGATAAAGTACTTATAAGAAACGAAACAGGGCACAAATTGGACCCAGTATATTTAGGACCATATATATAGTTGAGAAAATAGAAGATAATGACAGCATTTTTATTAAAGATAGTAAGATAAGAAACAAAGTACACAACGATAGGCTAAAAAGGGTCTGATCAAACTAAAAACACAAAAAAAAACAGATAAATCTTCAAAAAAAAAAAAGTAACAGTTTCTAGTCGGGAGCTCCCGACTAGGGGATACCCTGAACCCTCTTCTTCAAACATCAAATGCATGTATATATTCTATTTTAGTAGATATATGTCAAGTTTGTTGACTCTAGCTCTTATTATTTACCAAAATTGCCCAAAAACAGGATATCGATATCGATTTTTATCGATTGATTGGAAACGGAGTAAGTTATCGATTATGGAAAACAAGCTTGATCTGCGCGGGCACTAGGAGCACCAACACCTAAAATTTCAATTATCTAGCTACATACGTTCTGAGATCCTTGCGTTCACACATGCGGACGGACGGAAAGACGGACAGACAGACGGACATGGCTAGATCAACTGGGCTATTGATGCTGATCAATATATATACTTTATGGAGTCGGAGATGCTTCCTTCTGCCTGTTACATACATTTGGAATTTGCACAAATACAATATAACCCTATACCCATTCTTAATGAATTCAGGGGTAAAATAAAAATTTTTATAAAATAAATTTAAGTTAAATAACTTCATTTAGTTACGTTATTTTTTTAAAAGGAGGGAGATGTAGTATGTGCAATTATTGGGTACACTGTACCAATAAGTAACATCGGTTAAGCATAAATATATCAGCAACATATTGTTGCAGTACACATCAAAACCATTTCAAGTGACCGTGTAATAATGATCACCCGCTTATGAGCTAATCTAAGTCAGCAGTCCTACGCTGACCACTTGCCTATATATATATATATATATATATATATATATATATATATATATATACATATATGTACATAAAAATCTCTCTCTCCCCATTATGCTGATAAGACAAAATATGTATGAAGCCGCTCCGCTGCTGGCGTAACCGGCAGCGCAGCTATGCGGTCTTAGCCATAAGAATATATTGAATAAAACATTCTGAAAACTAAAGTCAAACGGCGAGACGTGCCAGTGTATTGAACTATTGGCATATTACATGTCGTGCCCGTGTATTGAACATTTGAATTTTTTGTGTTTTAAAAAAAAATAATAGTGAATAAAAATTAAAATGTTAATATTGTTGTGCGGAAAAAAAAAAAAAAAAAAACTAAAATAAATTAATAATAGTTCATAATTAGAGTGCGTCAAAAATAAAGATTTATTAATAATATGAACAAAAATTGCAATAAACATTGTGCAACATGTCTTATATGTCGAAAGTGACAAGCAACAGAATCTGAATCAACGACAACAACCGAGAAAACATTTCAAATTTAGCAACAACAGAAGCAACTTATCAGATGACACGAACGAGTAAACCAGAGACACCCTGTGCGATGACCAGCACCGGCACCGCCTGAGCCCATAGGCCCCGGACAGCAGCAGCAGATACCGAGAAGTAAATGAGCAACGTTGGACTGGAAGAGGCTGCTCTTGTTGAGCAAAGGGATTTGCTGACGTTGCAAGGCCTTGCAGCAAATCCACCGATGGACCACGCCCACTCACATAGCTTAGTACCGGGCTCGACAAGGAAAGAAGTTCTATCAAAGCAAAAGGAGTGGACAAAGAGTGAAACTCTTACAGCCACAGCGACTGGTCAAGGATATGATTCAGTTAGCCAAAGGTGAATCAGACCGACAACGCTACACAGAGCGTCTTCAACACTTACATCAGCAGCCTCGCGTTGGTGCGAAACACGCAAACGGGCTGCATAATTTCGAATGCTCAATTTGCTTTAACATTAAGTTGTAATTTCAAGCCTATGAGGGAACCCGCTGCTTGAATAAGATACTAAACACTGATAGGCTCTTCACTAACAAATGTGGTTGGAGAATTAAAAAAAAAAAATGAATTGTAAACCGAAATGTGAGCCAATCACATTCCATAACAACTAATATTTCCTGTCTCTGGCACTGGGTATCTATATACTCAGCTGCAATAAAACATTTGTCAAATGATGAAACAAAAAAATAAATGTTCAAAAAATGATCACCTAAAATTCTATTTTAATTTTCGAAGAAAATATTTTTCTTTCTTTACGGTCATAAGGAGGCGGCGTCTCTGCTGTTTCGGTCCCCGTGTGTTCAGCATAATCCTTGATAGCGCTCGACAAGACTCTGCTGCTTCTTGTGCACGTACTCCAAGTGTTCTTTAAACGACATTCTTGTGTCTAGCATGACACCCAAGTACTTTATCGCTCTTGCTGATTCTATTGTCGCACTGCCGACTCTTATGTGCGCTATTTCCACTCTTTCCGACTGCTGACTAACACCGCTTCTGTTTTGTGAACAGCCAGCTCGAGTCCAGCTGCTGTCAGCCATTGGTGCACATGGTCAATACAGTGGTTGCACGATTGACAATGCATCCAATATTTTGTCCCACCTGGCTGTGTTAATGGCGTTTTTAACATCCAGCGTGACGATGAGGCAGTACTTTTTGTGCCGCTTTTCATCTCGATCCTTGGATGGCGTTTGTTGCTATGCCGACCACTTTGTCCAGAGCGTATATTGTTGACTTTGCGTTGGTGAAACCAAATTGGCTTTGGGACAGGTCACCATTGTTGACGACAGCTATCTGAAGCCTGTTGCAGATTAGCTTCTCCAGCTCTTTGCCTAACGTGTCCAGGAGGCAAATCGGCCTGTTTGACGATAGGTCGTCGGGCGGCTTACCAGGCTTCGGTAATAAAACTAGCATTTGGAGTTTCCATATTGTGGGGAAAATTCTCTCCATTCGCCACATGTTAAAAAGCAGCACGAACTGCGCGGGCCGCAAGGACATGCCTAGTTTCAGTGCTCGTTGGGGATTCCGTCCGGACCCGGTGCCTTGCTGGGCTTTAGGCTTCTGGCGATCGTCAGCACCTCTTCGACTGTGACTTCGTCGATGAGAGACGGCATGGCTGCTACGTGGCTCGATGGTATGGCTTGCATATGTAATACGTTCGGTCTGATTGGGAATAGCGTTTCCACAATCGACTTCAGCTCACTTGGGTCAGAAGGCTGCGCTTGTTTGCCGGCGTAGAGTCTTTTAACGACAGTTTTGTACGCCTTGCCCCAAGGATCATATTCGCTGAGTCGCATAGCTCCTGGAAACATTCTCGATTGCTATCTCTTATGGACTTTTTTAGCATTTTTCTGGCACTATGATACCTTAGCTGCTGTTCGGCATAGTTGGGTCTACCTCGGGCTCGCTGGTATCTCCTCCTGGCTTGGATGCAGTTCCGCCGTGCTTCGGCAATATTTTCGTTCCACCAGTACGTGGATACATGGTGGCGCCGAAACGTTTTACGGGTTTGCATACTCTCGTCACAGGCACGCGATAGCTGGCATGCCATTTGGGAGGCTCTTCTCTCTGCGTTGCCGGCAGTGACAAGCGAGTGGACTGCATTCGAAAAGGCCACGGGGTCGAAAGTATCCAGGCGGTAAGCTTTCCGACTTAGGCTTCTAGTGCTGGCTGCAGTTCCTTCACCAATCGTGCATATTATTGCAACCGATGGACCATGCCCACTCACAATAGCTTACTACCGGGCTCGACAAGGAAAGAAAGTTCTACAAAGCGCAAAAGGAGTGGACAAAGAGTGAAACTCTTGCAGCAACACCGACTGGTCAAGGATATGATTCAGGTAGCCAAAGATGAATCAGACCGACAACGCTACACAGAGCGTCTTCAACACTTAGATCAGCAGCCTCGCGTTGGTGCGAAACAACGCAAACGGGCTGCATAATTTCGAATGCTCAATTTGCTTTAACATAAGTTGTAATTTCAAGCCTATGAGGGAAACCGCTGCTTGAATAAGATACTAAACACTGATAGGCTCTTCACTAACAAATGTGGTTGGAGAATTAAAAAAAAAAAATGAATTGTAAACCGAAATGTGAGCCAATCACATTCCATAACAACTAATATTTTCCTGTCTCTGGCACTGGGTATCTATATACTCAGCTGCAATAAAACATTTGTCAAATGATGAAACAAAAAAATAAATGTTCAAAAAAATGATCACCTAAAATCCTTTTTTTAATTTTTAAAGAAAATATTTTCTTTCTTTACGGTCATAAAGAGGCGGCGTCTCTGCTGTTTCGGTCCCCGTGTGTTCAGCATTATCCGGGATAGCGCTCGACAGGACTCTGCTGCTTTCTTGTGCACGTACTCCAAGTGTTCTTTAAACGACATTCTTGTGTCTAGCATGACACCCAAGTACTTTATCGCACTGCCGACTCTTATGTGCGCTGTTTTCACTCTTTTCCGACTGCTGACTAACACCGCTTCTGTTTTGTGAGCAACCAGCTCGAGTCCAGCTGCTGTCAGCCATTGGTGCACATGGTCAATACAGTGGTTGCACGATTCCTGTAGAGGACTTCAATTCCTTCCGACGACTACAAGGGCCACGTCGTCCGCGAAGCCGATGATACTTTTATCGATCGGGTGTTCCGGTCGGAGGATGTCATCGTACATGATGTTCCAGAGGAGGTGTCCTAGAACTGAGCCTTGGGGCACTCCAGCGGACACTTGATGTGTAGTGGGGCCGTCTGCGGTGTCCTATTGCAGCATTCTTCCAGTGAAGTAGCTGCGTATCGTCTCCTGAGATAATATGGGACGCGGAACGTTGACAATGCATCCAATATTTTGTCCCACCTGGCTGTGTTAATGGCGTTTTTAACATCCAGCGTGACGATGAGGCAGTACTTTTTGTGCCGCTTTTCCATCTCGACCCTTGGATGGCGTTTGTTGCTATGCCGACCACTTCTCCAGAGCGTCTATTGCAGACTTTGCCTTGGTGAAACCAAATGGGCTTTGGGACAGGCCACATTGTTGACGACAGCTACCTGAAGCCTGTTGCAGATTAGCTTCTCCAGCACTTTGCCTAACGTGTTTAGGAAGGAAATCGGCCTGTTTGATGATGGGTCGTCGGGCGGCTTACCAGGCTTCGGTAATAAAACTAGCGTGTGGAGTTTCCATATTGTGGGAAAGTTCTCTCCATTAGGCACATGTTTCAAAGCTGCACGAACTGCGCGGGCCGCAAGGACATGGCTAGTTTCAGTGCTCGGTTGGGGATTCCGTCCGGACCCGGTGCCTTGCTGGGCTTTAGGCTTCTGGCGATCGTCAGCACCTCTTCGACTGTGACTTCGTCGATGAGAGACGGCATGGCTGCTACGTGGCTCGATGGTATGGCTTGCGTATGTAATACGTTCGGTCTGATTGAGAATAGCGTTTCCACAATCGATTTCAGCTCACTTGTGTCAGAAGGCTGCGCCTGTTTGCCGGCGTAGAGTCTTTTAACGACAGTTTTGCCCCAAGGATCATATTCGGCTGAGTCGCATAGCTCCAGGAAACATTCTCGTTTGCTATCTCTTATGAACTTTTTTAGCATTTTTCTGGCACTCTGATACCTTAGCTGCTGTTCGGCATAGTTGGGTCTACCTCGGGCTCGCTGGTATCTCCTCCTGGCTTGGATGCAGTTCCGCCGTGCTTCGGCAATATTTTCGTTCCACCAGTACGTGGGTACATGGTGGCGCCGAAACGTTTATGGAGACTGCCTAAAATAGGCAACCCATCCCCGCGAAGTAATACTTTGCGGTGATCCCGCGGGAATGTGGGGTGTGAGGGGGGTGAGTTTAGTACGTAGGTGTTGACGGAGTCAGCGAATCGTGCATACGGTTGGCTCGGCCATCAGTATCTTACAAAGATTTTCACCTAAGCAAAAAAAAAAAAAAAATACACATACACATACACATACAAACACATACACATACACATACACATACACATACACATACACACACACTACACATACACATACACATACACATACACATACACATACACATAACATACACATACACATACACATACACGTACACGTACACGTACACGTACACGTACACGTACACGTACACGTACACGTACACGTACACGTACACGTACACGTACACGTACACGTACACGTACACGTACACGTACACGTACACGTACACGTACACGTACACGTACACGTACACGTACACGTACACGTACACGTACACGTACCGTACACGTACACGTACACGTACACGTACACGTACACGTACACGTACACGTACACGTACACGTACACGTACACGTACACGTACACGTACACGTACACGTACACGTACACGTACACGTACACGTACACGTACACGTACACGTACACGTACACGTACACGTACACGTACATACACATACACATACACATACACATACACATACACATACACATACACATACACATACACATACACATACACATACACATACACATACACATACACATACACATACACATACACATACACATACACTACCATCCACATACACATACACATACACATACACATACACATACACATACACATACACATACACATACATACACATACACATACACATACACATACACATACACATACACATACACATACACATACACATACACATACACATACACATACACATACACATACACATACACATACACATACACATACACATACACATACACATACACATACACATACACATAACATACACATACACATACACATACACATACACATACACATACACATACACATACACATACACATACACATACACATACACACACATACACATACCCATACACATACACATACACATACACATACACATAACATACACATACACACATACACATACCCATACACATACACATACACATACACATACATATACACATATACATACCCGTACATAGTCATCTCGGCAAAAGGTGAAGTGAGCTACTCAGAAATACTGAAGAAAGTTAAAGCGGACGAAAAACTGGGCGAGCTCGGAATAGCGGCGACAAGGATAAGGAGACAAAAAGGAGACCTACTTCTCCAGCTTAACCACTCGGGAGAGAATACCAAAGCATTTGGAACCCTGGTAGGTGAAACGTTAGGCGAAAATGCAGAGGTCCGGACGCTGTCCTACCGAGTGACCGTTGAGTGCAAGGACCTGGACGAGATCACGACCAGAGAGGATATCTGTGAGGCGCTGAGGGGTCAAATCCAAATACTGGACATAGCCCCTGAGAATATCAGCCTCCGGAAGGCGTACGGCCAAACACAGATGGCGACGATAAGACTGCCAGCGGCAAGTGCGAAAAAGGCCCTGTCAGTAGGATTCCTGAAAGTAGACTCGAGAATCCGCGAACGGATTAACATCACCAGGTGTTTCAGATGTGTTGAGTTTGGACATCTAGCAAGACACTGTAAAAGTGATCTAGACAGATCGAACCTGTGCCGACGATGCGGAGGAAATGACCATCTGGCTAAGGACTGCAACAAGAGCCAAAGTGCATACTCTGGAAGGAAAGGAATGCCGACTGCAAACACATTGCTGGCAGCGGCAGATGAACCTCAACCTCTGCGAGGCTGCTCAGGCCCTGCTGACACAATCAATACGGGAGAGAAATACGGACGTCGCAATAATCTGCGAGCCATACAAGCCTATCGCTGAAGTGGCTGATGGCAAGTAAATGTGGAAAAGCGGCATTTGGTCTCTCAAATCACCGGTCCAGGAGGTCAGAGAGCAAAAATTAGCGGAATCAACCGTTTACGAACCCCCAAGCTGGGAACTGCGGCAATTTCAGACCATGCTGGAAGAAATATCAGAAGGCACTCGCAATAGAGCTCCTCTCCTCATAGCCCACGCCTGGGCCGTGGAATGGGGAAGCAAGTAAACTAACGCGAGAGGGACCACCCTGCTAGAAGAGTTCGCGGCGCACGACTTGCGCGGCAACTCATGGGAAACATCTCGAACGCGTGCGACTTATCTATGCCCAGGAGGATGCCAAACAGAAGAGGAGCACCTTGCTACTGGTGGAATGAGCAAATCAGCGACCTAAGGAAGGCCTGCCTGCGTGCTAGAAGGCGATCTCAGCGTGCTCGAGGCCACCCAGACTTTGCATCTAGGCTGGAACTCCTGCGAGCAGCCAAGTGAGACCTT
The DNA here is from genome assembly GCA_030788265.1 of Drosophila americana. Lineage (NCBI taxonomy): Eukaryota > Metazoa > Arthropoda > Insecta > Diptera > Drosophilidae > Drosophila > Drosophila americana. The sequence continues at coordinate 126,119 of JAURSC010000032.1, read as the reverse complement.
CGGTAATGACTCTATTTCCGGACTGACGGGGAAATTCCCTTTCCTTCCGAGCGATGGGGCTCCTCCGCGACCGCTGGATCGCATAGCAAGATGAATTTGGCGGAAAAGTCCGGACAAGCCAACACAGGGCGGTCGTCAAGCTATCCTTTAATTGGCGCAATGCCTCCTCCTATTCTTGATCGCATGCCCATTTCCGCGCCTTTTTTGAAGAGCGCTGTGAGCGGCTGTACTTAAGTCGAGAAGTTGGGAACGAAGCGCCTACCAAGTAGCCATCCCGAGAAACTGCCGCAATTCCTTACTATTGTCGGGCCCTCAGGTTACGTATCGCCCCCTTCACATGTCCCAGATAGACCAACCTCTTCCTGAAGAAGCTTTTTTTCGTCCTATTCAGCTTGAGATTGGCCGCCCTTAATCGGCGGAACACCTCGCTTAAATTCTCACATGCTGTTCTTTCGTTAGGTAGGCGAACGCGTGAGGCTCCATATCTGGCCTATTACCGTGCCCAAGGCTCGTTGAAGAGTCGCACATACCGAATGCAGGCCAAATGGCATCACCCGCCATTGGAAAATGCCTTCTCCTGGGACTGTGAACGCCGTAAATTCCTGACTATCGGCTGCCATCGGTATCTGCCAGTACCCGTGCTTCAAATCCAGAGTGGAGATGAACCGGGCGTGACGCACCCGCTCGAGGATGTGATTAATCCGCGGACAGGCATCTTGGTTGGAATGCGCGTTTGGTTACCGGTAGTCAATGCATATGCGTCACTCACAAGTCTTCTTGACAAAGACGAGTAGGGCGCTGTGAGGACTCTGCGACGGCACGACGGCACCCGCTGGATCAGCTTATCCACCTATTCGTCAATCACTCTCTACTTGGCCGCATTCTTCTCTGTTTCAATGGCTTGCCATCCTTTAGCCGGATCCTGTGCTCGGCGATATGCGAGACTCCCTATCTGCAGGGAGTGCCTCGAAGAGTGCCAGTTCCATCTTCAGGAGCTCCCTAAGTTCCGGATCCAGATCCGCTGGCAACTCTGCCTCTTCGATGCTAGGCTCGTCTTGCGTTTCGCCTCCTCCGGGCACCACTCCCACTCCAGATAGAGCTCCACGATCGCTCGACTCTGGCAGTTGCTCCTGATCCCCTGTGTCCGTGTGGCTGCCAGCCATTGCTCCTAATCCTTCCACTCGCTGTCACATTTCCGCCGTGCCACCTCCATGAACAGTGTAGATCTGTCTTTAGAGCTCTACGCGCCGCCTTATGGGCTCCTCAAGCTCTCGACCCGATCCCGGCCTCGCTTTCCTCCTCCTTGTCCTTTTCCGTCAGTTGCTTGAGAGGCCTTTCTTCGATTCCTTCTTCATTTCAACTTCCATGTGTTCCTAGCAGAAAGGCCTGTGCATATCCGAATCGACCGAACTGACCTTCAGCGTTCGATGGATAGCGCAGCGGTTCCCGCCGGAGTTCTCATCAGCACACACGCAAACTACTCTACTGAATAAAAATTAAAATTTTAAAATTGTTGTGCGGAAAATAAAATAAAAAACTAAAAAAAATTATAATAGTGCATAATTAGAGTGCGTCAAAACAAAGATTGATTAATAATATGATCAAAAATTGCAATAAACATTGTGCAACATGTCTTATAAGTCGAAAGTGACAAGCAACAGAATCTGAATCAACGACAACAACCGAGAAAACAATTTTAAATTTAACAACAACAGAAGCAACTTATCAGTTGACACGAACGAGTAAATCAAAGACACCCTGTGTGATGACCAGTACCGGCACCACCTGAGCCCATAGGCCCCGGACAGTAGCAGCAGATACCGAGAAGTAAATGAGCAACGTTGGACTGGAAGAGGCTGCTCCCGTTGAGCAAAGGGATGCAACCTGCTTAGAGCTGGACTGGAGCTGGACAAAAAAAAATATATACTGAGTGAGTACAGGCATAAGTGAGTACAGGGCATGAGCTCTAAGGCAAAAAATAAGCCAAGACGCAGTGGCACTAAGGAGCGAATCACACGGAGAAAGTCTGAAATCGTAAGACTCCTTTATAAATGCAAAATCCCCTCCCATGGGACACTGCAGTGAAACTACATGACGAACTCGAACATCTCGAGTTGTTATTATAATCAAAGAGCAAGCCCTGTCCCTCAGATATAAATATAAAACAACTAACAAAGAATCATCGTCCACCGCCAAGACAGATACCAGCACGTCCACGCAGATGCCCACCAGATTGTGAGGGCCCCCTCTACAGCCCCCATTGCGAGGGCACCTGCCGCACTAAGGAAGCAGAGTCAACCAACGCATAAGAGGCAAACGGCCGCTTGTGCCTACGAGGGAATACTAAGCAAGTAAGACGAGTTGCATGAAGGCAAACCGCCCCTTATGCCTACGTGGGAAGAAGAAGAAGACCCTATAACAACAGTACCGGCAGCGCCCAACATATTAAACTAAATAGTAATAAATAAAACTTAAAAATTGTAATGCCCGACGACAATTGAGTCGACCGGCAAGACGTTTGGCCCGTATAGCCATTCGACACAATAGGTAGGAAAAATACAGATTGTAAAAAAAAAAATTTAAGATGCGTTAATATCAATCTCCGAAATGAAACAAACAGTTGTAGAATTTATCAAGCTAGCCACATCTCTGATACCAGAGTTTGACGGTAAGCTGGAAAATCTACAAAGTTTTCTAGATTCTTTGAATCTATTAGAAAGCTTAAAGGGCACACATGAGCTAACAGCCAAAGCCTTAAAAAACAGCTAAAAGGCCATGCGAGATATTTAATAAGTAATGAGCAGACAATTGCTGCAATCATCACGAAACTATCAAATGTAGTAAAAGGAAAATCGGTAGAAGAAAATATTTTTCTTTCTTTACGTAATCCCACAATTAAAAATTATGTTTAATAAGAATTTTCAATAGAACACCTTACTTTTTCTTTCATGAACGTAAAAATGTGGTGTTCTCATTGAATATATATAAAAACAATTAAATTACATAATGGGATGGCTTAGTGATTCTAGTGAGGTAAAAGACAATACTGCCAACGTTTTACACAACGTAAAGATAATTGATCACATAGACGATATAAAATCGTTGTGGACTCTGTTATTAATTCTCACGACAGTGAAAGTTTTACAATTTCTGCTTACTATCTATGTTAAGCATAATGAATTATTGTTAGGGAAAATAATTTAGATAAGATCTAAAAATAAATAAGGAGAAATCTGTAGCACACTTAAACACTGCTAAAAAGCAGAAAATGCAATGATACTCTCAACACTACCATATGTCAGGGTATAATTAACAGAAAAAGAAGAAGATATTTAGGTATAGCAACTACATGGTTAGTACGCTTACAAAGTATGAAAAGTCAAGTAAAAGAATGGAATGAAAGGAAATTGCGAAACATATTGACGCATTTCGTTACAAATTTGATAAATATTACAATACATCGATAAAGATGCAGTTATAAAGGCGGAAACACTAAAAAACCATATAAAAATATTAGTAAGGGAATACAATAATATAGTTATCTTTGTAAATAGATATGAAAATAAATTCACAAATGAGCACAATAGTAGATTTTTAAGGGTAAAAATTACTAAACAAAAGATTGGTTACTGTCACCAATAGCCGACATATTCAGATAAACCAGCCAGAAAGTCTAAATCAATTGGCGGAGAGAAAGGATCCAATCGAAACCAAACAGGAAATAAAATCAGGAAATAATAATATCAATCTCCGAAATGGAACAAACAGTTGTAGAATTTATCAAGCTAGCCACATCTCTGATACCAGAGTTTGACGGTAAGCCGGAAAATCTTCAGATTCTTTGAATCTATTAGATTCTAGATTCTTTGAATCTATTAGAAAGCTTAAAGGGCACACATGAGCTAACAGCCAAAAGCCTTATAAAAACAAAGCTAAAAGGCCATGCGAGATATTAATAAGTAATGAGCAGACAATTGCTGCAATCATCACGAAACTATCAAGTACAGTAAAAGGAGAATCGGTAGAAGTTGTATCTGCTAAGCTTCTCAGTCTGCAACAGAAAAACAAATAAGAGGTTCTAGTGGGGTGCTTCCGACTAGGGGATACCCTGAACCCTCTTCTTCCAATATCAAATGCATATATATATTTTATTTTAGAAGCTTATTTTATTTACCGAAATTGCCCAAAATAGGATATCGATATCGATTTTTATCGAATGCTTGGAAACGGAGTAAGTTATCGATTATCGAAAGAAACTCGATCTGCGCGGGAAATAGGAGCACCTATATCTAACATTTCAAGTCTCTAGCTCTTATATGTTCTGAGATCCTTGGTTCATACATTCGGACGGACGGGCGGACCGACGAACGGACAGACAGACGGACATGGCTAGATCGACTCGGCTATTGATGCTGATCAAGAATATATATACTTATGGGGTCGGAGATGCTGCCTTCTGCCTGTTACATACATTTGGCTTTCGCACAAATACAATATACCCTTATAATGGGTATAATAAAACGGCCAACCAATACACCCAAGACGTGGAAAAACTGGCGAAGGCCCTTGAAGGCGCCTATATCAGTGAAGGTCTAAGCCAATCACTTGCAAACAAATACAACTCTACAACACCTGTAAAAGCTATGACCCAAAATTATTCAATTGATAAGGTATCATGCAGGGAGGCACATTCACAAATATGAATGATGCCGTTTTCAAATTTGTCAGTAGTTGCACGGAGATAACAGGTCAAAGCAACACTGTCCTCGTTATCGACGAGGTGCAAACAACAATAATAGAGGAGGCCGAGGTTATAATCGTGGCAGAAATTACAACCACAACAATTACAACCGAGGCGGTAACAACAACAATAACAATAACCGTAATAATAAATTAATAATAAGACGAGATAGGCTATCTTCGGCACGCCGTAGATCTAATACCCTTGCAGACCCAACCTTTCATGATGCTTATAGTGTTTTGCCCGTATCTTAGAAGCACAGGGAAAAAGAGTTAATGGCTGAGTTATTTAATCAAAAACCTCGCTTTCTACTGATGGCAGATGTATGATATAGTAGTCCGATCTTACAGGATTATGCATGTGTATGAGGAGCTAAGTAAAACTAATAAATGCCGAGTTTGGTCAAGATATCTTGCAAAACAAAATGTTTATTCATACAACTCATTTTTGACCGATATATAGTGGTGATATAGTGGTCCGATCTTAATAGGACTTTGCATATTTATGAGGAGCATAGTAAAACTAATAAATGCCGAGTTTGCTCAAGATATCTTAATAAAGAAAATGTTTTTTCATGCAGAAACTTAATTTTACGACCGATCGTTCCTATGGCAGCTATCTGATATAGTGGTCCAATCTTAATAGGATGTTGCATATATGTGAGGAGCTTAGTAAAACTAATTAATGCCGAGTTTGGTCAAGATATGTTGCTAAATCAAATGTTTTTTTATACAAAAAATTAATTTTCGACCGATCGTTCATATGGTAGCTATATGATATATAGATCCAGCTGGTTTTACAAATGTGCTGCTTGCAACAGAAATAGGGACTTCTGCAAAGTTTCATTAAGATAGGTTTAAAACTGAGGGACTAGTTCGCATAGAAACAGACAGACGGACATGGCTCTATCGACTTGGCTGTTGATGCTGATCAAGAATATATATACTTTATGGGGTCGGAGATGTCTCCTTCTATGCGTTACACATTTCACGAGAAAATTATAGCACCCTCTGCAAGGGTATAAAAAGAGATAAACCATTTTCAATACATAAATTTATAATACGTAACAAAATAATTTCTTTAAAAAATTAAATACAATATATTAAACCTAACACTAAATGACTACATGTATTACGTCATTTCTTTAAAACGGGAGGTGTAGCATATGTACCCTGCCATTATCATAAATCAAGGCGTCTAACAATCCGTTAATACATTGTGACACTGTCATAATAAACACCAATATAAAAATGCCCAAAGTACATTAAAAGACCGCTTAGAATTACATAAACATTCCAGCGCATAAGCCAATCGTGGCGCGTGGGAAGGGAATACTGAGCATGCACTTTGCAGCTCAAGGGGTCAAGCCATACACAACATATGCATGCCTTTTGCATACATATGTATATACCAACATACTTATATATAGATAAGCATTGCATGTTTCGGGTTAGCTGAACCCAAGATGAACATATAAGAACAATTCTCAATAAAGTAACAGAAGGGAGCAGACGCTTCAATCTCAAACGGTCTGTGTTCGAACTTATTATTTCAAAGTTATTACATGGCGATCCTGCCAGGAGTTATTACACTATTATTCTATTATATTATTCTTTTATTCTCTTATTCTTTTATTTATTATTTTAATTATTTTTATTATTATTTATTCTATTATAATAATTATTCTATTATTTTATATTTAAATATTTAATTCTTCTATTATTCTATTATTTAATTATTAAATTATTCCTTAATTCTATTACTTAATTATTCTATTATTCTATTATAAATAACTTTTTCAAGAGGTGGTTGAAAAAAACCGGTGGTTATAGTATTGGCACTTTATTAGAATTTATTTATTTATTAGAAACTTTACATTCGAAGTGATTTGCATATTTTCTTGTTGGAGTTGTGGAGGTGGAGAGAGACCGTAAGGAGAGTGCTGAGCGTATTTGGGATCGCATGGTGAGTGAATCTCTCTCATTGAGTGAGTCTCTCTCACTGAGTGACTTTCTCTTACTGAGTGAAGCTCAGTCAATGCTATGTTCAGGCTAGCAATGAACTGGCATCAACATCCTCCTCCCCCCTGGCAATATGCAGATTGCAAGGATTTCTATGTGCCATGGGTATCCATCCAAACTTCGAATTTTGAGCCATAGGTAGACCACCTGGGCTCGGGAGGATACCCGGTAAAATTATGTCTGGGTAGACTTCGGAGGCGAGTACCAATGGTACTGGAGATGGGCGAAACCAGTCGTCCGCCAAAACGAGGTTGCTGAACGTTTCCTTTATATTCGATCTAATCTGGAATGCGGCTGGGGGTTAGCCACCTCTCGAAACATCGCTCCAAGTTGTCTTGGAGCGTAACACGGCTTTGCACGCTTTTTCCGCGCCAATGCGTGTAACGGAAAGGCAATAGGTTCATAGATGACTACTCTAAGGAAATAAACTTTAGATTAGAAATAACATACAAAAGAGCTAGAATTATGTTAGAAAACGCCAAGGCTTATAAGAAATTAGCATATGAAATTAGCTTTAAAACAAAAAATTTTGAAATCAAGTAGGAGATAAAGTACTTATAAGAAACGAAACAGGGCACAAATTGGACCCAGTATATTTAGGACCATATATATAGTTGAGAAAATAGAAGATAATGACAGCATTTTTATTAAAGATAGTAAAGATAAGAAACAAGGTACACAACGATAGGCTAAAAAAGGGTCTGATCAACCTAAAAACACAAAAAAAAACAGATATTTAAAAATATAAGAGAAAAACCTTTTTAACTCATAACGGACCCAAAAAAAAAAAAGAATTATACAAGGTATGCAAAGATATATATATATTCAAAAAAAAAATATTTTAAAATACACTTAATACATTATAAATACATTACAAATATAATAAATCTTCAAAAAAAAAAACAAGTAACAGGTTCTAGTCGGGAGCTCCCGACTAGGGGATACCCTGAACCCTCTTCTTCAAACATCAAATGCATGTATATATTCTATTTTAGTAGATATATGTCAAGTTTGTTGACTCTAGCTCTTATTATTTACCAAAATTGCCCAAAACAGGATATCGATATCGATTTTTATCGATTGATTGGAAACGGAGTAAGTTATCGATTATGGAAAACAAGCTTGATCTGCGCGGGCACTAGGAGCACCAACACCTAAAATTTCAATTATCTAGCTACATACGTTCTGAGATCCTTGCGTTCACACATGCGGACGGACGGAAAGACGGACAGACAGACGGACATGGCTAGATCAACTGGGCTATTGATGCTGATCAATATATATACTTTATGGGGTCGGAGATGCTTCCTTCTGCCTGTTGCATACATTTGGAATTTGCACAAATACAATATAACCCTATACCCATTCTTAATGAATTCAGGGTGTAAAATAAAATTTTTATAAAATAAATTTAAGTTAAATAACTTCATTTAGTTACGTTATTTTTTTAAAAGGAGGAGATGTAGTATGTGCAATTATTGAGGGTAAACTGTACCAATAAAGTAACATCGGTTAAGCATAAATATATCAGCAACACATTGTTGCAGTACACAATCAAAACCATTTCAAGTGACCGTGTAATATGATCACGCGCTTATGAGCTAATCTAAGTCAGCAGTCCTACGCTGACCACTTGCCTATATATATATATATATATATATATATATATACATATATGTACATAAAACTCTCTCTCTCCCCATTATGCTGATAAGACAAATATGTATGAAGCCGCTCCGCTGCTGGCGTAACCGGCAGCGCAGCTATGCGGTCTTAGCCATAAGAATATATTGAATAAAACATTCTGAAAACTAAAGTCAAACGGCGAGACGTGCCAGTGTATTGAACTATTGGCATATTACATGTCGTGCCCGTGTATTGAACATTTGAATTTTTGTGTTTAAAAAAAAAATAATAGTGAATAAAAATTAAAATGTTAATATTGTTGTGCGGAAAATAAAAAAAAAAAAACTAAAATAAATTAATAATAGTTCATAATTAGAGTGCGTCAAAAATAAAGATTTATTAATAATATGAACAAAAATTGCAATAAACATTGTGCAACATGTCTTATATGTCGAAAGTGACAAGCAACAGAATCTGAATCAACGACAACAACCGAGAAAACAATTTCAAATTTAACAACAACAGAAGCAACTTATCAGATGACACGAACGAGTAAACCAGAGACACCCTGTGCGATGACCAGCACCGGCACCGCCTGAGCCCATAGGCCCCGGACAGCAGCAGCAGATACCGAGAAGTAAATGAGCAACGTTGGACTGGAAGAGGCTGCTCTTGTTGAGCAAAGGGATTTGCTGACGTTGCAAGAGGCCTTGCAGGCAAATCCAACCGATGGACCACGCCCACTCACAATAGCTTAGTACCGGGCTCGACAAGGAAAGAAAGTTCTATCAAAGCACAAAAGGAGTGGACAAAGAGTGAAACTCTTACAGCCACAGCGACTGGTCAAGGATATGATTCAGTTAGCCAAAGGTGAATCAGACCGACAACGCTACACAGAGCATCTTCAACACTTACATCAGCAGCCTCGCGTTGGTGCGAAACAACGCAAACGGGCTGCATAATTTCGAATGCTCAATTTGCTTTAACATTAAGTTGTAATTTCAAGCCTATGAGGGAAACCGCTGCTTGAATAAGATACTAAACACTGATAGGCTCTTCACTAACATATGTGGTTGGAGAATTAAAAAAAAAAAATGAATTGTAAACCGAAATGTGAGCCAATCACATTCCATAACAACTAATATTTTCCTGTCTCTGGCACTGGGTATCTATATACTCAGCTGCAATAAAACATTTGTCAAATGATGAAACAAAAAATAAATGTTCAAAAAAATGATCACCTAAAATTCTATTTTAATTTTCAAAGAAAATATTTTTCTTTCTTTACGGTCATAAGGAGGCAGCGTCTCTGCTGTTTCGGTCCTCGTGTGTTCAGCATAATCCTTGATAGCGCTCGACAGGACTCTGCTGCTTTCTTGTGCACGTACTCCAAGTGTTCTTTAAACGACATTCTTGTGTCTAGCATGACACCCAAGTACTTTATCGCTCTTGCTGATTCTATTGTCGCACTGCCGACTCTTATGTGCGCTATTTCCACTCTTTCCGACTGCTGACTAACACCGCTTCTGTTTTGTGAACAGCCAGCTCGAGTCCAGCTGCTGTCAGCCATTGGTGCACATGATCAATACAGTGGTTGCACGATTGACAATGCATCCAATATTTTGTCCCACCTGGCTGTGTTAATGGCGTTTTTAACATCCAGCGTGACGATGAGGCAGTACTTTTTGTGCCGCTTTTCCATCTCGATCCTTGGATGGCGTTTGTTGCTATGCCGACCACTTTGTCCAGAGCGTATATTGTTGACTTTGCGTTGGTGAAACCAAATTGGCTTTGGGACAGGTCACCATTGTTGACGACAGCTATCTGAAGCCTGTTGCAGATTAGCTTCTCCAGCTCTTTGCCTAACGTGTCCAGGAGGCAAATCGGCCTGTTTGACGATGGGTCGTCGGGCGGCTTACCAGGCTTCGGTAATAAAACTAGCATTTGGAGTTTCCACCAGTACATGGTGGCGCCGAAACGTTTTACGGGTTTGCATGCTCTCGTCACAGGCACGCGATAGCTGGCATGCCATTTGGGAGGCTCTTCTCTCTGCGTTGCCGGCAGTGACAAGCGAGTGGACTGCATTCGAAAAGGCCACGGGCTCGAAAGTATCCAGGCGGTAAGCTTTCCGACTTAGGCTAATAGTGGTGGCTGCAGTTCCTTCACCAATCGTGCATATTATTGCGGAGTGGTCGCTTGCGGTGTATAAGTCACTTAGTTGCCATTTTGTTGCGCTAAAAAGTGACGAGCTTCCGAAGGTAAGATCGATTATGGATCCGATACCACCTCGAGTGAAGGTATTTTCCGATCCGAAGTTTAGCAGGGCTATATCTAGGTGCTGCGAAGCTTTCCAACAGGGCACGACCTCTTGCGTTAGTTGCTTGGCTACCCCATTCCACTGCCCGGGCGTTGAAGTCACCAGCAATAATGACCTTCCGACCCCTTGCGTCATCTACTAATGCATCTAATGCAGCTGTAAATTCGCAGAGCTACATGCTTGTATGTGTATGTGTATGTGTATGTGTATGTGTATGTGTATGTGTATGTGTATGTGTATGTGTATGTGTATGTGTATGTGTATGTGTATGTGTATGTGTAGTGTATGTGTATGTGTATGTGTATGTGTATGTGTATGTGTATGTGTATGTGTATGTGTATGTGTATGTGTATGTGTATGTGTATGTGTATGTGTATGTGTATGTGTATGTGTATGTGTATGTGTATGTGTATG
>JAURSC010000032.1:85000-112500 GCA_030788265.1 Drosophila americana | reverse complement strand
GGAGTAGGCGTGTACCTGCTCTTGGTCCTCCTATGTTTGGTAGCATCCTTGAAAGGGCCGCCTGCATTTTTGCCGCTTTCTGGCTAACATACTCTACGTGAGGACGAAAGCTAAGCCTGTTGTCTAACATGACCCCCAGATACTTGATGGAAGCCTTTGACTCGATACTAACGCTGTCTACCTGAAATCTAGCAAACTCAACTATCTTGCGACTTGTGATAAGCACAGCCTCTGTTTTATGGCCTGCCAGCTCCAGGCTAGCGCCACGCATCCAGCCGGCTACGATCCTTATGGCAGCATTCGCTGCCGCTTCTACTTCTTTTATTTCTTTGCCCACCACTAATAGGGCCAGATCATCTGCGAATCCTATGATTCTGCATCCCTGGGGCAATTGTACTCTGAGCACCTCGTCGTACATTATGTTCCACAGGAGTGGTCCCAAGACCGACCCCTGTGGGACCCCTGCTGTGACCATGTAACTCCTAGTACCGTCTTCCGTATCATAAGTTAATAGTCGATCGGACAGGTAGTTGGATATTATACGGAAAAGGGAGGACGGTATCCCTATTCGGTCTAAGGCTTCCAGTATTCGAGACCAGCTTGCTGAGTTAAAGGCGTTGCGGATGTCCAACGTAACCACCGCGCAGTACTCCTTCTCTCCCCACCTCCATCGGGTACCCTCTATTGCTTTAGTAGCAATATCTACCAATTGCGTCGACCGTAGATCTAGCCTTACGAAATCCGTATTGCTGTTTGGACAGGGCCTCTTTCTCTTCAACCACCCTTATTAGTCGGTTGTACACGATCCTCTCCAGAACCTTTCCCGCCGTGTCCAGTAGGCAGATTGGCCTGTATCCCAAGGGTTCCTCTATTGGCTTATCCCCTTTCGGTAGGAGGATTAATTTCTGTCGCTTCCATCTCTTGGGAAATACGCCGTCCTGCAGACATCTATTGTATGTCTCGGCGAAGGCGTCGGGTTTCGTCAGCATGGCTAACTTTAGCGTCTTGTTTGGCACCCCATCTGGTCCTGGAGCCTTTTTGTCGTCTAGCTTCTTGCTTGCCACTACCACTTCGTCTGTCGACACCTGCTGCACCAGTTCCGTGCTTCGTGAGCGGCTGACGACCTCCAATCTTGGGTGATGGGGGAACAGTGCCTCAACTATAGTGGCGAGTGCGGTAGGACAGGTCACACGGGTTGTTCGCTGGCTGCGTATCTTCTTCGTGACTACCTTATACGCCGTGCCCCACGGGTTTACGTCGGCCTCGTCGCATATTTGCTGGAAGCAGCTGGATTTGCTTTGTTTGATACTTCTTTTGAGGTCTCGCTTGGCTGCCCGCATGTCATCCAGCCTAGATGCAAAGTCTGGGCGGCCTCGGGCTCGTTGGGAGTGTCTTCTAGCGCGTAGGCAGGCCTTCCTTAGGTCGCTGATTTCCTCGTTCCACCAGTAGCAAGGTGCTCCTCTTCTGTTTGGCTTCCTCCTGGGCATGGATAAGTCGCACGCGTCCGAGATGTTTTCCATAAGCTGCCGTGCCATGTCTTCTGCTGACTCCGTGGCCCCAGTCCATCGAGCATGGCGTAGGGAATCCGTGTATGTTTCCTTGTCTAGGCAGTTGTCCTTCCATTTGGGGCCTGTTGTTTTGGGCTGCTGTTTTCTCCGTCCTCTCCCGTGGATCTCGAAATGCACTGCTTGGTGGTCGCTGAATGTGAATTCATTGCTGACTTTCCATGTGGTTAGCCTATAGAGTGAGCTGCTGAGCAGGGTGAGGTCTATAATAGAGCCTCTACCGGCCTTACAGTACGTGAGCTCCTGCCCGTCGTTTGCAAGGCCCAGGTCGATCGCCGCGAACTCTTCTGGCAGGGTGGTCCCTCTCGCGTTGGTTTCCTTGCTTCCCCATTCCATGGCCCAGGCGTTAAAGTCTCCTGCTATGACGAGGGGAGCTCTGTTGCGAGCGTCTTCTGATATTTCCTCCAGCATGTTTTGGAACCGCCGCAGTTCCCAGCTTGGGGTGCGTAGCAACTGTAAATGGTGATTCCGTTAATTTTCGCTCTGACAAATCCTTCGTGTGATGCTCTGACTTCCTGGAGCGATGAGTTGAGGGACCAGATGGCCGCTTTTCCGCATTTACTTGCCACCCAGCCGCTTCCTGCGATAGGCTTGTATGGCTCGCAGATTATTGCGACGTCAGTGTTTCTCTCCCGTGTTGCTTGCGACAGCAGGGCCTGAGCAGCCTCGCAGTGGTTGAGGTTTAACTGAGTGAACTTCATTATCTGTTGGCCAGGGCGCTCCTAAACACGGGGCATCTGCCGCTACCGGCAATGTGATTGGGGTCATTTTTCCTGTCCTTGCAGAGCATGCACTGTGGCTCTTGTTTGCAGTCCTTAGCCAGATGGTCCTTTCCTCCGCATCGTCGGCACAGATTCGATCTGTCCAGTTCACTCTTGCAGTGTCTTGCAAGGTGGCCAAACTCGAGGCATCTGAAACATCTGGTGATGTTTATTCGCTCGCGGATTCTTGAGTTGACCCAGCCAACTTTCAGGAAACCTACCGAGAGGGCCTTTTTTGCGCTTTCCGCTGGTAGTCTTATAGTCGCCGTTTGTGTTTGGCCATACGACTTACGGAGGCTAATATTCTCTGGGGTTATGTCCAATATTTGGATTTGACCCCTCATCGCCTCGCATATGTCCTCTCTGGTCGTGATCCCGTCCAGGTCCTTGCACTCAATGGAGACTCGGTGGGACAGCGTCCGGACCTCTGCATTTTCGCCTAGCGTTTCGCCCACCAGGCTCCTAAATGCTGTGGTATTCTCTCCCGAATTCCTAAGCTGAAGTAGCAGTTCTCCTTTTTGTATCCTCCTTATTTTTGACACCGCTTTTCCGAGCTCGCCCAGTTTCTCATCGGCTTTAACTTTTCTCAGTATCTCTGAGTAGCTCGCTTCACCTTTTGCCGAGATGACTATAGCATCCGGTCGCGTCTTTTCCTTAAGCAATCCCTTGCTCTTTTTCCGGGTGACCTCCTTCCTTTTTTTGTGGGTGACCTCCTTCCACTTGTCGCCGTCCGCTTTGGGGCTCGGTGTCTCCTGCACCGTTGTCACGGTAGCCTGGTTACCGACTGGCCCTCGGATTCGCTTAGTTTGGGGCGTCCGTACCGTGGCCTGCTTTCGCTTGACGTCTACCGTCGTCCTGAAAAGAGGCGAGGTTTGACACGCCTGGTGCGTCCTGATTACCTCCTTGGCTCCTTCGTCGTGTAGCTGGATGGCCGCCATCTCGTAGAGCACTCTGATGCTCTCTATTGAGTCTCGCATGGGCTGGTGTATGGAGCGTCGCTTGCCATCTTCGAGCATGTCTACCAGCTTTGAGATCTCGTGCCCGAGTTCCCGGAGTGCTGAGCTGCTCTGAGTTTCCGTGGTTTGGTCCCGCTCTGAGTTCGTCTCTGCGGGGACGGCTGTTGCTCCATCTACTGGTGATCTCACCATTCTGCTGCTCTTTGCAAAAGCATCACAGCTCTCCTTCGTTTGTGGGGTTTGGATATTGCTCATTTTGGTGGGTCCCAACTCCTAAGCCGTTGTCCTTGTCCGTTGTACAGTCGCGTTATAATCTCATGGTTGTCTTTGCAAGCAGTGAGGCCATGCGAGGGTTGACACCCGCCTTCATGGGGTCGAGTGTTCAGAGCCAGATCCGCGTTAATCAGGAATATTACATCTGAACCTATACTGCCAACTAAATGGCGACGATACGAGGAGCGTGCTTGGAGATTTGCCATGTTTTAACGGGACGGGGGCGGTAACAGCATTAGCCTAGCAGTCATTTCGGCCAGATTTCACTCCGCTTACTGAGATGCTAGAATACTGTCGGCCGTCAGCCCAGGGTTCGTCTAGTCGTGTATGGTTGTCCAGAGTTCGCAGCCTGAGACATTACTGGTCTCAGTCTCAGTCGCCTTCTCGTGTTAGCTAGGCGCGTCACGGGTGTGCAGCGCCTACCCAGGGGGTACCTGGCCACAGCCGGAGGTCACGAGTTGCTTTAATTACCACGGAACGGAATCGATCTGGCCATTTCCAGGTTAATGGCGTTCAGAATCTTTTCGCCTGCAAGAGGCACCTCTCCGGGCACTTACATCCCCGTGTCATTTTCAGTCGCCTCATACGACAAGCAATGACTAGCTGTGGTAGTATTCTATGGGCCGCTTACCACACGGTAATGTGTGTATGTGTGTATGTGTGTATGTGTGTATGTGTGTATGTGTGTATGTGTGTATGTGTGTATGTGTGTATGTGTGTATGTGTGAATGTGTGTATGTGTGTATGTGTGTATGTGTGTATGTGTGTATGTGTGTATGTGTGTATGTGTGTATGTGTGTATGTGTGTATGTGTGTATGTGTGTATGTGTGTATGTGTATATGTGTGTATGTGTGTATGTGTATGTGTGTATTGTGTATGTGTATGTGTGTATGTGTGTATGTGTATGTGCATGTGCATGTGTATGTGTATGTGCATGTGCATGTGTATGTGTATGTGTATGTGTATGTGTATGTGTATGTGTATGTGTATGTGTATGTGTATGTGTATGTGTATGTGTATGTGTATGTGTATGTGTATGTGTATGTGTATGTGTATGTGTATGTGTATGTGTATGTGTATGTGTATGTGTATGTGTATGTGTATGTGTATGTGTATGTGTATGTGTATGTGTATGTTGTGTATGTGTATGTGTATGTGTATGTGTATGTGTGAGTGTAGTGTATGTGTATGTGTATGTGTATGTGTATGTGTATGTGTATGTGTATGTGTATGTGTATGTGTATGTGTATGTGTATGTGTATGTGTATGTGTATGTGTATGTGTATGTGTATGTCTATGTCTATGCAGCCATGTGGGTTACTGCAACCCAATTGTTTTGCGAGCTAAGTAGGATATCTATTAAGTCAGTGACTGTAAAATTTCTCCCAATTCTTTGGCTTAGCTCTTCCCGTTCAGCAGAAAATCTGGGACAGACAAAAAAGACGTGTTCTGCGTCCTCTATGGTCCGCGCACAGTGTGTGCAAAACGGATCCGTCTCATGCCTAAACCTAAAGAGATAGGATTTAAAGCATCCATGTCCTGTCAGTAGCTGGGTCAAGTAGAAGCCGGTTTGTCCGCACTTCCTGCTTACCCACGGCCGTAGGTCCGGGACTATGCGTTTGGTCCAGCTGCCATTGGGGAAGACACCTATCGTGCTTGCCATTCTGCTAGTGTTGTCTCCCGGCTGCGTGCTACGGTGCGGTCTTCTGTTGAAAGTAGATCCAGCGGGGGCATTCCGGCCAGCATTAGAGCTGCGTCGTCTGAGACGGTCCGAAAGGCGCAGAGGACTCGGAGTGCGCATCTTCTGTACGATGCCCTGCATTTGTGGCTGTAGGAGGGGATCCTCATTGCTGGTCCCCAGATCGATGACGCGTAGAGGAGCATCGACTGGACCACGTTGCAGATCAGCCGTCTGCTGCGCTGTCTAGGGCCTCCAGTGTTCGCCATTATGCCAGATAGTGCATTTATAGCTCTACTCGCCTTTCCACCTGCGTATTTAAGATGCTCCTTGAAGCTGAGCCTGTGATCCAGCAAGACGCCTAGGTATTTTATAGAAGGCTTGGTAACTACCTCAGTTCCGTCCACTGTGATGTTGGCGGTTTCCACTTGCTTCCGGCTACTGATGAGAACTGCCTCTGTTTTTTGCGCAGCTAAGTTGAGGCCATTTTCTACAAGCCACCTTGTCACCTTGTGGGCTGCTTCATTGGTTTTTCTCTCCACCTGCGCTTTCTCTTTTGCCACCGTGACGATTGCGATGTCGTCTGCGAAGCCTACGATGCTGCAGCCAGGTGGTAGAGCAAGTCGGAGCACTCCGTCATACATCACGTTCCAAAGCAAGGGTCCAAGCACCGATCCTTGAGGAACGCCCCCAGTAATGGCGTACTTGCGTCGTCCTGCAGTCGTGTCATATATGAGTACACGGTCCTTGAAGTATCCGGCAACAAGGCTGATGAGGTACTCGGAGATTTGCAGCCTGGAGAGTGCCAGGAGTATATTTGGCCAGCTTGCCGAGTTAAACGCGTTTTTTTACGTCTAGCGTTGTCACAAGGCAATACTTCTTGGATCCGCCGCGCCATCGCGTGCCTTCTATGGCCTTCCGTGCAGTGTCTGCTACCAACTTGATAGCGTCGACAGTGTTCCTGTATTTTCGGAAACCGAACTGCTGGTCCGAGAGTCCGTAGCGATCAGCGATCTCCTTCTCCAGACGATCGCAGATGATGCGCTCGAAGAGCTTGCCCGTGGAGTCCAGCATGCAGAGTGGCCTGTAGGCAGAGGGGTCCTGTGGGTCCTTTCCAGCTTTAGGGATAAGGACCAGTCTCTGCAACTTCCAGCACGTTGGAAAGGTTCTTTCTGCAATGCACCGGTTGAACACATTTACGAGTGTGTCTGCGTGGGCGCTAGCGATGGTCTTCAGCACTGCATTGGGGATGCCGTCGGGTCCTGGCGCTTTGTTTGATTTAATGCGCTTTAGCGCGGCACTTATCTCTTCTGTGTCGATGGGAGGCACCACCGACGTGCCTACGGCTGGAGGGTTGTGGCGTAGCTCTATCTGGCGCGGGAACAGTGTCTCCACTATCTGCTTTAGATGCTCTGGGCAGGTCGGTACGGGTCCTCTTGCGAGTTTGCCCATTACCGTTTTGTAGGCTTGTCCGAAGGGCTGGGTATCGGCTTCGTCGCAGAGTTGCATCCAGCATTGCCGCTTGCTTCGCTTGATAGCCTTTGTGAGCATAGCTCGCCAGGTGTGGTAGGCTGCGCGAGCTTCTTCGGCTTCATGCTCCAAGGCCAGGTTTGCTGTTTCCCGTGCGCGCTGGTATATGCGTCTTGCTGTGTGGCACCTTTTTCGCGCATCCTCTATTTCGCCATTCCACCATCGGACTGGCTTGTGCTTGTTACCGCCTTTCTTCTTCCTCGCCATCGCTGCATCGCAGGCTCGTTGCATCTCCCGTGTTAGGCAGTTAGCGAGCTGTTCTGCGTTTCCAGTGATTGCGGTGGGTTCAAAGAACGCTAGGAGTGCCTCTTTATTGAGCGTCTCAGGGTCCCAAGCGATGTGGTGTGTTCTGCCCGTCGGGTTTGGTTGTCCGCCATCAGTATTGCTGACAATGGCCTGGTGATCGCTAGGCGTATACAGCTGGGACACCTCCCATGTGGTCCGTCTTGCTATTGAGGGGCTGGCAAACGTCAGGTCAATAATTGAGCCGCGTCCTGCCTTGATGAAGGTGTGCTCGGTCCCGGTGTTCAGCAGTGTTACGTTAAGGGCTGCGAAGGCGTCTAGCAGCGTGCAACCTCGTGGGTTCGTCCTGGCACTTCCCCAATCCACTGCCCACGCGTTGAAATCGCCGGCAATGACCAGTGGGGAGTGCGTTTGAGCGTCCGCCACTAGTTCCTCGAGCATTCGTGCAAATTCGTCGAGTTGGACGCTGGGGCCATATAGCAGCTATACCAATAGATGCCGCCGATCTTGGCTCTTGCGAATCCCAGGGCCGTCTTCCTGTCGCTCACTAGGAGTGGTGGGATTCCGCAGCTCCATACAGCAGCACCACGTTCGGTGTTTTGGACCCAACTGTCTTCAGACATTGCTGCGTATGGTTCGCTCAGTAGTGCCACGTCGGCTCGTATCTCTCTGGCTGTTTGGGTTAGTAGCTCCTGCGCTGCTCTGCAGTGGTTTAAATTAAGCTGTAGTAGCTTCATTATTAAATCCTTTTATTTGCGGCCTTTCAGAATAACGGACATGACCTGCTAAGGGTGTTATGTCCCGTGTTCTTCTGCCCCTTACGGGTACATAGGATGCACGCTGGTTCCTCTCGGCACGCTTTTGATGCATGCTCTGCTCCACCGCAGTTGTAGCACTTGCCTGTTTCGTCCTGGCTGTTTCTGCATCTGGTTGCGATGTGCCCGAATTCTAGGCACTTGAAACATCTCCTGGGGTCCGTTTTAAGTCGAATGCGGCAGATTGCCCATCCGATTCTTATTTTCCCGATTAACAGCAGCTGTTCGGCTAATTCTTTGGGTAGCAGGACTCTGGCCGTCTGGGTTCCCCGGTATGCTGCTCGCAGCTTGGGGGTGGCTTCTACGGGGATGTCCCCGTCGATTTTTGCAAAAACTGCATCCAAAACATCGGTATTTGAGCACCACTCGGGTATATCTTTGACCTCTATCATGGCTTTTTCAGAGATTGCTTTGACCTCCGCGAGCTCTCCCATCTTCTCTTGTACGGCCTTGAGCAGTTTGGCTGTCACATCGTCTCCTGCTTTTTCCATCTGTAGCAGCAGCTCTCCAGCGGCTGTTCGCCGTATTTTAGTGACGTTTTCTCTGTATTTTTGCAGAGATTCGTCCTTTTGCACTGCCCTAAGGACCTCGGCATATGAAGCCGTGTCCTTGCACTTGACTAGCAGGGCATCTGGTCTGCTTGAAGTTTTACATGGCTTTTTCCATCGGCGGTTGACTGGCTGCCACGTGCTCTCTTTAGTGGTTCCCTCCTTGGGAAGCGCCGCCGGTCGTGCATGGTTATTGTCCACACGGCGACCGTTTTCGGTAACTGCAGTGTTACGAGTTGGTGGCTCTTTACGTATTCTTTGCCTTCGTTGTTTGCCTGCGTTTACTGTGGGGCTTACTGTCTTCGGCGGTGGCGTGCGCGCGCTCGTAGGCATCTCCTTGTTATTGCAGCTCTTGATCTGCGCAACCGGTTCCGTGTCGCTTTGCTTCTTAGCGTCTTTTTGCATTTGGGGCAGGTTGTGTCTATCCGCAGCTGGTCTTCTATTTGGGCGCACACTGCCTCTTGTATCTTCTTCATTTGTGCCAGCGAGTCCTTCATTCCCTGGTTTATGTGTCTCACCACCGGCTTTTTCTCATTGACTAGGTAGATTATCTCGTCCAGGATTGTTCCTAGTTTCTTCATCTGGCTGGAGCAAGAGTCCTTTGTGCTCTTTGCCCGCTTAGACGGTGTTTTCCGGGGCGTGTCTTCAGGGCTTCCCGAATTTCTGCCTCTCTTCGGCGTATTCGTGCTTGCGCCTGCTGCAATGCAGTTGATAGCGTCGCATTTGGTTGGCAAAAGTGCATCGGCTTGGTCGGCTTGCGGTGGAGTTCTAGCAACTCTACTAGATTTCGCGAAGGCGAGACCATCTTCGCGCTGGATAGGCTCTGCCTCTCTCGTTGTTGGTGTTGTTGCCTCTATTGTTTCGGGGTGGAGGTGTCCCCCTTGTTGTTTTGTATTCATTTTTTTGTAATTGGGCCCCCCCTCGAGGCCGTTATTGTTGCCCGTTCTGTGCAGTCACCTTCGTGTTCCCGTGGGTGCCTTTCCAGGGAGTGAGGTCCACGCGAGGGTTGACTCCGGTCCTCATGAGAGCCGGAGTTCAGAGCCAGATCGGTGTTAGTCAGGACAATGTCAACTGATCCTGCACGGCCAACTTAATGGTAACGGACAGCAAGCGTTTCTCGAGGCCTTGCCATGGTTTTAGCGGGGCGGGGGCAGGCGCAGCATTAGCCCAGCAGCCGTTTCCGCTCGATTTCACTCGGTTTACTAAGGTGCTGGAATACTGCGGCCTGTCAGCCCGGTTTCGTCGGATATGTAAGTGAGACCTTACTGGGCTGGGGTCTCAATGGATCCTATGGGATCCTCTGTGCACGTCAGATAAGTGGCGCGAGTTTGTCCCGTAGGGTGTCCCACGTTGGCCACAAGTTTCCCCGTAGCGTTTGTTGGGAGTTATGCCGCCCCGACTCGGCCGCCAGAGCCCCGTTTGTGGGTACGCCGCCGGAGCGGTGGGGATGGCTAAGCCAGATCCGAGGCCTTGTGTACCCGTTGGCCCTGTTGGACATTCAGCATTCTGCAATTATCTTTCTGTTTGCCTTACTACTAGCGCCATCTAGCGGTGGGCAGTTAGGTATTTGCATCCTGGCTTCGCAGTGGCGCCATCTATTTGTCGCTCTATTATATGCGTTTGTGTGCTATTTTTGAGCACTGGTGCTTACTGCTGTGCTTACGCAATTTGTCATCGCTAGCTTGTAGCAGCTGATCGTCGTCTGCATGACTTTCACAATTCACAGCGGGATTGGAAAGCTTTTCACTCAATGCGCTCCAGGGCACAATTGAGTGGGGTTGTTGTTGTCTTACCCAGCGGAGGAGACCCATCCGTCCGGATCACCAGCGACTGCACCTCCAGTTGGTGATCAGCGCCAACTCCAGGTACGTTGTTTCTGTCGTATAATCTGTCACTTAGAGACGCTTTTACTTTGCAGCAGCTGCAGCAATGGGCGCAAACCGGAGCACAAAAGAATGCGCGTCCGCACCGCATACATTTCTCAACTCCACTGTGTATGTGTATATGTGTATGTGTATGTGTATATGTGTATGTATATGTGTATATGTGTATATGTGTATATGTGTATGTGTATATGTGTATATGTGTATATGTGTATATGTGTATATGTGTATATGTGTATGTGTATATGTGTGTATGTGTATATGTGTGTATGTGTATATTTTTTTTTTTTTTTTTTTTGCTTACGGCAAGGAGGTGAAAATCTTCGTAAGATACTGATGGCCCGGGCCAACCGTATGCACGATTCGCTGACTCCGTCAACACCTACGTACTTAACTCACCCCCCACTCACACACCACATTCCCCGCGGGATCACCGCAAAGTATTACTTCGCGGGGATGGGTTGCCTATTTTAGGCAGTCTCCATTATTCGTCGCTCCTTTTCGCATCGTCTCAGATCCCTCTGGATGCCTATTATCAGCTGACTTATATTCCTCCAGTTGTCCTCTCCTTCCAGCATGAACGTTACTAGTCTCTCAGGTGGGGGTACAGAGCCTACTGCGTCTCTATACCTCGAGCATTGGTACAGCACGTGTTCCGGGTCTTCGTCCAAATTTGGGCATGTCGGACACTCCGGGGTGTCCTCATGCCTGAACCTGTGGAGATACTTCCTGTACCCGCCGTGACCAGTAAAAAACTGCGTTAGGTGGAAGTTAATTTCTCCGTTCCGTCTCCTAATCCATTGCTCCAGATTGGGGATTAGTTTGTGTGTCCATCTCCCCTTGTTCGCCGTGTTCCATCTCTCCTGCCAAGTTGCCATTGATTTAGCTCTCTCCGACCGTCGGATGACGTCTATTGATTCTATTCTATTCTCCATTTCCTTGGCCAATATATCTACCGGCAGCATGCCTGCCAATACTGTGGCCGCCTCGTCCGACACCGTCCGGAATCCAGAGATAGTGCGGAGTGCGCTTAGCCTGTAGAGGACTGACATTTTCCTTCTGTGGCCTTTCTGGCTTGCGACTGCTGATGCCCATATCGGTGCAGCATAGAGCAGCACGGAGGCTACAACTCTCGCGAGGAGTAGGCGTCTACCTGCTCTTGGTCCTCCTATGTTTGGTAGCATCCTTGAAAGGGCCGCCTGCATTTTTGCCGCTTTCTGGCTAACATACTCTACATGAGGACGAAAGCTAAGCCTGTTGTCTAACATGACCCCCAGATACTTGATGGAAGCCTTTGACTCGATACTAACGCTGTCTACCTGAAATCTAGCAAACTCAACTATCTTGCGACTTGTGATAAGCACAGCCTCTGTTTTATGGCCTGCCAACTCCAGGCTAGCGCCACGCATCCAGCCGGCCACGATCCTTATGGCTGCATTCGCTGCCGCTTCTACTTCTTTTATTTCTTTGCCCACCACTAATAGGGCCAGATCATCTGCGAATCCTATGATTCTGCATCCCTGGGGCAATTGTACTCTGAGCACCTCGTCGTACATTATGTTCCACAGGAGTGGTCCCAAGACCGACCCCTGTGGGACCCCTGCTGTGACCATGTAACTCCTAGTACCGTCTTCCGTATCATAAGTTAATAGTCGATCGGACAGGTAGTTGGATATTATACGGAAAAGGGAGGACGGTATCCCTATTCGGTCTAAGGCTTCCAGTATTCGAGACCAGCTTGCTGAGTTAAAGGCGTTGCGGATGTCCAACGTAACCACCGCGCAGTACTCCTTCTCTCCCCACCTCCATCGGGTACCCTCTATTGCTTTAGTAGCAATATCTACCACCGCCGTAATTGCGTCGACCGTAGATCTAGCCTTACGAATTCCGTATTGCTGTTTGGACAGGGCCTCTTTCTCTTCAACCACCCTTATTAGTCGGTTGTACACGATCCTCTCCAGAACCTTTCCCGCCGTGTCCAGTAGGCAGATTGGCCTGTATCCCGAGGGTTCCTCTATTGGCCCTTTCGGTAGGAGGATTAATTTCTGTCGCTTCCATCTCTTGGGAAATACGCCGGCCTGCAGACATCTATTGTATGTCTCGGCGAAGGCGTCGGGTTTCGTCAGCATGGCTAACTTTAGCGTCTTGTTTGGCACCCCATCTGGTCCTGGAGCCTTTTTGTCGTCTAGCTTCTTGCTTGCCACTACCACTTCGTCTGTCGACACCTGCTGCACCAGTTCCGTGCTTCGTGAGCGACTGACGACCTCCAATCTTGGGTGATGGGGGAACAGTGCCTCAACTATAGTGGCGAGTGCGGTAGGACAGGTCACACGGGTTGTTCGCTGGCTGCGTATCTTCTTCGTGACTACCTTATACGCCGTGCCCCACGGGTTTACGTCGGCCTCGTCGCATATTTGCTGGAAGCAGCTGGATTTGCTTTGTTTGATATTTCTTTTGAGGTCTCGCTTGGCTGCCCGCTGGTCATCCAGCCTAGATGCAAAGTCTGGGCGGCCTCGGGCTCGTTGGGAGCGTCTTCTAGCGCGTAGGCAGGCCTTCCTTAGGTCGCTGATTTCCTCGTTCCACCAGTAGCAAGGTGCTCCTCTTCTGTTTGGCTTCCTCCTGGGCATGGATAAGTCGCACGCGTCCGAGATGTTTTCCATAAGCTGCCGTGCCATGTCTTCTGCTGACTCCGTGGCCCCAGTCCATCGAGCATGGCGTAGGGAATCCGTGTATGTTTCCTTGTCTAGGCAGCTGTCCTTCCATTCGGGGCCTGTTGTTTTGGGCTGCTGTTTTCTCCGTCCTCTCCCGTGGATCTCGAAATGCACTGCTTGGTGGTCGCTGAATGTGAATACATTGCTGACTTTCCATGTGGTTAGCCTTTAGAGTGAGCTGCTGAGCAGGGTGAGGTCTATAATAGAGCCTCTACCGGCCTTGCAGTACGTGAGCTCCTGCCCGTCGTTTGCAAGGCCCAGGTCGATCGCCGCGAACTCTTCTAGCAGAGTGGTCCCACTCGCGTTTGTTTCCTTGCTTCCCCATTCCATGGCCCAGGCGTTAAAGTCTCCTGCCATGACGAGGGGAGCTCTGTTGCGAGCGTCTTCTGATATTTCCTCCAGCATGTTTTGGAACCGCCGCAGTTCCCAGCTTGGGGGTACGTAGCAACTGTAAATGGTGATTCCATTAATTTTCGCTCTGACGAATCCTTCGTGTGATGCTCTGACTTCCTGGAGCGATGAGTTGAGGGACCAGATGGCCGCTTTTCCGCATTTACTTGCCACCCAGCCGCTTCCTGCGATAGGCTTGTATGGCTCGCAGATTATTGCGACGTCAGTGTTTCTCTCCCGTGTTGCTTGCGACAGAAGGGCCTGAGCAGCCTCGCAGTGGTTGAGGTTTAACTGAGTGAACTTCATTTTCTGTTGGCCAGGGCGCTCCTAAACACGGGGCATCTGCCGCTACCGGCAATGTGATTAGGGTCATTTTTCCTGTCCTTGCAGAGCATGCACTGTGGCTCTTGTTTGCAGTCCTTAGCCAGATGGTCCTTTCCTCCGCATCGTCGGCACAGATTCGATCTGTCCAGTTCACTCTTGCAGTGTCTTGCAAGGTGGCCAAACTCGAGGCATCTGAAACATCTGGTGATGTTTATCCGCTCGCGGACTCTTGAGTTGACCCAGCCAACTTTCAGGAAACCTACCGAGGGCCTTTTTTGCGCTTTCCGCTGGTAGTCTTATAGTCGCCGTTTGTGTTTGGCCATACGACTTACGGAGGCTAATATTCTCTGGGGTTATGTCCAATATTTGGATTTGACCCCTCATCGCCTCGCATATGTCCTCTCTGGTCGTGATCTCGTCCAGGTCCTTGCACTCAATGGAGACTCGGTGGGACAGCGTCCGGACCTCTGCATTTTCGCCTAGCGTTTCGCCCACCAGCCTCCTAAATGCTGTGGTATTCTCTACCGAATTCCTAAGCTGAAGTAGCAGTTCTCCTTTTTGTGTCCTCCTTATTTTTGACACCGCTTTTCCGAGCTCGCCTAGTTTCTTATCTGCTTTAACTTTTCTCAGTATCTCTGAGTAGCTCGCTTCACCTTTTGCCGAGATGACTATAGCATCCGGTCGCGTCTTTCCTTAAGCAATCCCTTGCTCTTTTTCCGGGTGACCTCCTTTCTTTTTTTTGTGGGTGACCTCCTTCCACTTGTCGCCGTCCGCTTTGGGGCTCGGTGTCTCCTGCACCGTTGTTACGGTAGCCTGGTTACCGACTGGCCCTCGGATTCGCTTAGTTTGGGGCGTCCGTACCGTGGCCTGCTTCCGCTTGACGTCTACCGTCGTCCTGAAAAGAGGCGAGGTTTGACACGACTGGTGCGTCCTGATTACCTCCTTGGCTCCTTCGTCGTGTAGCTGGATGGCCGCCAGCTCGTAGAGCACTCTGATGCTCTCTATTGAGTCTCGCAAGGGCTGGTGTATGGAGCGTCGCTTGCCATCTTCGAGCATGTCTACCAGCTTTGAGATCTCGTGCCCGAGTTCCCGGAGTGCTGAGCTGCTCTGAGTTGCCGTGGTTTGGTCCCGCTCTGAGTTCGTCTCTGCGGGGACGGCTGTTGCTCCATCTACTGGTGATCTCACCATTCTGCTGCTCTTTGCAAAAGCATCACAGCTCTCCTTCGTTTGTGGGGTTTGGATATTACTCATTTTGATGGGTCCCAACTCCTAAGCCGTTGTCCTTGTCCGTTGTACAGTCGCGTTATAATCTCATGGTTGTCTTTGCAAGCAGTGAGGCCATGCGAGGGTTGTCACCCGCCTTCATGGGGTCGAGTGTTCAGAGCCAGATCCGCGTTAATCAGGAATATTACATCTGAACCTATACTGCCAACTAAATGGCGACGATACGAGGAGCGTGCTTGGAGATTTGCCATGTTTTAACGGGACGGGGGCGGTAACAGCATTATCCTAGCAGTCATTTCGGCCAGATTTCACTCCGCTTACGGAGATGCTACAATACTGTCGGCCGTCAGCCCAGGGGTCGTCTAGTCGTGTATGGTTGTCCAGAGTTCGCAGCCTGAGACATTACTGGTCTCAGTCTCAGTCGCCTTCTCGTGTTAGCTAGGCGCGTCACGGGTGTGCAGCGCTTACCCAGGGGGTACCTGGCCACAGCCGGAGGTCACGAGTTGCTTTAATTACCACGGAACGGAATCGATCTGGCCATTTCCAGGTTAATGGCGTTCAGAATCTTTTCGCCTGCAAGAGGCACCTCTCCGGGCACTTATGTATGTGTATGTGTGTATGTGTGTATGTGTGTATGTGTGTAAGTGTGTATGTGTGTAAGTGTGTAAGTGTGTAAGTGTGTAAGTGTGTATGTGTGTATGTGTGTATGTGTGTATGTGTGTATGTGTGTATGTGTGTATGTGTGTAAGTGTGTAAGTGTGTAAGTGTGTAAGTGTGTAAGTGTGTAAGTGTGTAAGTGTGTAAGTGTGTATGTGTATGTGTATGTGTATGTGTATGTGTATGTGTATGTGTATGTGTATGTGTATGTGTATGTGTATGTGTATGTGTATGTGTATGTGTATGTGTATGTGTATGTGTATGTGTATGTGTATGTGTATGTGTATGTGTATGTGTATGTGTATGTGTATGTGTATGTGTATGTGTATGTGTATGTGTATGTGTAAGTGTATGTGTACGTGTATGTGTATGTGTACGTGTATGTGTATGTGTATGTGTATGTGTATGTGTATGTGTATGTGTATGTGTATGTGTATGTGTATGTGTATGTGTATGTGTATGTGTATGTGTATGTGTATGTGTATGTGTATGTGTATGTGTATTTGTATGTGTATGTGTATGTGTATGTGTATGTGTAAGTGTAAGTGTAAGTGTAAGTGTCAGTGCATGTGTATGTGTTTTTTTTTTTATTCAGTTTATTTATTTAAGTTATTTAGCTTAGGTTATAGTTGGGATATTGTTTAGATAGCGTGGATTGCCTGCGGAACGGCCGCGAAGCATTGCTTCACAGGCATGTGCTTGCTATCTAAATATCCGCGGTTCTCCGTCTGCTGCGCTCTCTGAGTTTTTGCATTACTTCTGCTGCGAAGGTGCTGGCAGCGTCCCACTTTTGTGCTGTCTCTATCATGCTCGTGACAAGGTTGTCCACCGTGATAGGTCTGCCCATGATGTCCTCCAGTTCCTGTCCAGTTCAGTCTGTTCGCTGCGAAACGTCCACACTCGAATATGACATGATTGGTGTCCTCTATGATTCCTCTGCCGCACCAAGAACACTCGTCTGTGTTGCTGTGTGTTGCTTCCATCGTGGGCTCTATAGCAAACTACAGCTTCTGTTGCCAGTTCGTTTAGCGGGACCATTCCTGCGATAACCAGCGCCGCTTCGTCCGATACCGTCCGGAATGCGCAGCTGACCCGTAGAGCGCTTAGGCGATATATAGATTGTACGCCCCGGCTGTAGCTGGGAACAGCCATAGCTCTGCTCCAGATGGGGGACGCGTACATTATTACCGCTCGGTTTACGCTGATAAGGAGACGGCGTCTCTGCTGTTTCGGTCCCCGTGTGTTCAGCATAATCCTTAATAGCGCTCGACAAGACTCTGCTGCTTTCTTGTGCACGTACTCTAAGTGTTCTTTAAACGACATTCTTGTGTCTAGCATGACACCCAGGTACTTTAGCGCCCTTGCTGATTCTATTGTCGCACTGCCGACTTTTATGTGCGCTGTTTCCACTCTTTTCCGACTGCTGACTAACACCGCTTCTGTTTTGTGAGCAGCCAGCTCGAGTCCAGCTGCTGTCAGCCATTGGTGCACACGGTCAATACTGTGGTTGCACGATTCCTCTACGTATTTCAATTCCTTGCCGACGACCACAAGGGCCACGTCGTCCGCGAAGCCGATGATACTTGTATCGATCGGGAGTTCCAGTCGGAGGATGCCGTCGTACATGATGTTCCAGAGGAGGGGTCCTAGAACTTAGCCTTGGGGCACTCCAGCGGACACTTGATGTGTAGTGGGGCCGTCTGCGGTGTCCTATTGCAGCATTCTTCCAGTGAAGTAGCTGCGTATCGTCTCCTGAAGATAATATGGGACGCGGAACGTTGAAAATGCATCCAATATTTTGTCCCACCTGGCTGTGTTAAAGGCGTTTTTAACATCCAGCGTGACGATGAGGCAGTACTTTTTTGTGCCGCTTTTCCATCTCGATCCTTGGATGGCGTTTGTTGCTATGCCGACCACTTTCTCCAGAGCGTCTATTGTAGACTTTGCCTTGGTGAAACCAAATTGGCTTTGGGACAGGCCACCAGCACTTTGCCTAACGTGTCCAGGAGGCAAATCGACCTGTATGACGATGGGTCGTCGGGCGGCTGGAGTTTCCATATAGTGGGGAAAGTTCTGTTAAAAAGCTGCACGAACTGCGCGAGCCGCAAGGACATGACTAGTTTCAGTGCTTGGTTGGGGATTCCGTCCGGACCCGGTGCCTTACTGGGCTTTAGGCTTCTGGCGATCGTCAGCACCTTTTCGACTGTGACTTCGTCGATGAGAGACGACATGGCTGCTACGTGGCTCGATGGTATGGATTGCGTATGTAATACGTCGGGTCTGATTGGGAATAGCGTTTCCACAATCGATTTCAGCTCACTTGGATCAGAAGGCTGCTCTTGTTTGCCGGCGTAGAGTCTTTTAACGACAGTTTTGTACGCCTTGCCCCAAGGATCATATTCGGCTGAGTCGCATAGCTCCAGGAAACATTCTCGTTTGCTATCTCTTATGGATTTTTTTAGCATATTTCTACCTTAGCTGCTGTTCGGCATAGTTGGGTCTACCTCGGGCTCGCTGGTATCTCCTCCTGGCTTGGATGCAGTTCCGCCGTGCTTCGGCAATATTTTCGTTCCACCAGTACGTGGGTACATGGTGGCACCGAAACGTTTTCCGGGTTTGCATGCTCTCGTCACAGGCACGCGATAGCTGGCATGCCATTTGGGAGGCTCTTCTCTCTGCGTTGCCGGCAGTGACAAGCGAGTGGACTGCATTCGAAAAGGCCACGGGGTCGAAAGTATCCAGACGGTAAACTTTCCAACTTAGGCTTCTAGTGTTGGCTGCAGTTCCTTCACCAATCGTGCATATTATTGCGGAGTGGTCGCTTGCGGTGTATAAGTCGCTTAGTTGCCATTTTGTTGCGCTAAAAAGTGACGAGCTTGCGAAGGTAAGATCGATTATGGATCCGATACCACCTCGAGTGAAGGTATTTTCCGAGCCGAAGTTTAGCAGGGCTATATCTAGGTGCTGCGAAGCTTTCCAACAGGGCACGACCTCTTGCGTTAGTTGCTTGGCTACCCCATTCCACTGCCCGGGCGTTGAAATCACCAGGAATAATGACCTTCCGACCCCTTGCGTCATCTACTAATGCATCTAATGCATCTAATGCAGCTGTAAATTCGCAGAGCTATATGCTTGGGCCCAGGTAGCAGCTGTATATCCACAGGCGCGTACAAACCCAGTGAAGGACTTTGTTTTTGTCAGCGATGTCGATTTAAAGCTTCCTGTAGCGTGGGCCGTTGATTTTTCTTCTTTCCGTATGCAAAGTCTACATCTAGGTGGCTTTGAGGAACTCTTTGCTTCGTGACCTGTGTCCCCGCATCTGAAGCATGCGCCTTTCATATCGTCTCCGCTGGTGCAGTTCGCTGCAATGTGCCCAAAACCCTGGCATTTAAAGCATCGCTTTGGTTGCTCTATTGCACGAATACGGCAGACAACCCATCCGATCCTCACATTGGCCTTCTCGACAAGCGTCCTGGCTTTTGGCGCTGGAGTAACTGTGGCTATTTGCTGGCTGCCAAATGCTGGTCGTAGCGATTTGATCGTTTCAATCGGCAAGGAGTCGTCTTGTAAGGCACTTTTAATCGCTTCGAGCACTTCCTTCTTAGTCGCCAGCTCATCCAGGTCCTTGATCTCCACCTGGGACGCACACAAACACGCTAAGGAGACGCCTCCACTCCCCTCGCTTGGATCGTGGAACTGTAGACGCCACCCCAGGAATGGTCTGCACGGGCTTCGCAGTGAGTACCACCACTCACCTGTTGGTGTCTTAGGCCTGTCTCGGTTCCCTGCACACGTGCACTAACTTCACTTTAATTTCACAGGTTCATTTGTTTATTTTCACGGAGCAGTTACAAATCGCGTCCGCAATCTATGAAAACAATCTCTGTTCATGTGTGTATGTGTGTATGTGTATGTGTATGTGTATGTGTATGTGTATGTGTATGTGTATGTGTATGTGTATGTGCATGTGTATGTGCATGTGTATGTGTATGTGTATGTGTATGTGTTTATTTATTTAAGTTATTTAGCTTAGGTTATAGTTGGGATATTGTTTAGATAGCGTGGATTGCCTGCGGAACGGCCGCGAAGCATTGCTTCACAGGCATGTGCTTGCTATCTAAATATCCGCGGTTCTCCGTTCTTGCATTACTTCTGCTGCGAAGGTGCTGGCAGCGTCCCACTTTTGTGCGGTCTCTATCATGCTCGTGACAAGGTTGTCCACCGTGATAGGTCTGCCCATGATGTCCTCCAGTTCCTGTCCAGTTCAGTCTGTTCGCTGCGAAACGTCCACACTCGAATATGACATGATTGGTGTCCTCTATGATTCCTCTGCCGCACCAAGAACACTCGTCTGTGTTGCTGTGTGTTGCTTCCATCGTGGGCTCTATAGCAAACTACAGCTTCTGTTGCCAGTTCGTTTAGCGGGACCATTCCTGCGATAACCAGCGCCGCTTCGTCCGATACCGTCCGGAATGCGCAGCTGACCCGTAGAGCGCTTAGGCGATATATAGATTGTACGCCCCGGCTGTAGCTGGGAACAGCCATAGCTCTGCTCCAGATGGGGGACGCGTACATTATTACCGCTCGGTTTACGCTGATAAGGAGACGGCGTCTCTGCTGTTTCGGTCCCCGTGTGTTCAGCATAATCCTTAATAGCGCTCGACAAGACTCTGCTGCTTTCTTGTGCACGTACTCTAAGTGTTCTTTAAACGACATTCTTGTGTCTAGCATGACACCCAGGTACTTTAGCGCCCTTGCTGATTCTATTGTCGCACTGCCGACTTTTATGTGCGCTGTTTCCACTCTTTTCCGACTGCTGACTAACACCGCTTCTGTTTTGTGAGCAGCCAGCTCGAGTCCAGCTGCTGTCAGCCATTGGTGCACACGGTCAATACTGTGGTTGCACGATTCCTCTACGTATTTCAATTCCTTGCCGACGACCACAAGGGCCACGTCGTCCGCGAAGCCGATGATACTTGTATCGATCGGGAGTTCCAGTCGGAGGATGCCGTCGTACATGATGTTCCAGAGGAGGGGTCCTAGAACTTAGCCTTGGGGCACTCCAGCGGACACTTGATGTGTAGTGGGGCCGTCTGCGGTGTCCTATTGCAGCATTCTTCCAGTGAAGTAGCTGCGTATCGTCTCCTGAAGATAATATGGGACGCGGAACGTTGAAAATGCATCCAATATTTTGTCCCACCTGGCTGTGTTAAAGGCGTTTTTAACATCCAGCGTGACGATGAGGCAGTACTTTTTTGTGCCGCTTTTCCATCTCGATCCTTGGATGGCGTTTGTTGCTATGCCGACCACTTTCTCCAGAGCGTCTATTGTAGACTTTGCCTTGGTGAAACCAAATTGGCTTTGGGACAGGCCACCAGCACTTTGCCTAACGTGTCCAGGAGGCAAATCGACCTGTATGACGATGGGTCGTCGGGCGGCTGGAGTTTCCATATTGTGGGGAAAGTTCTGTTAAAAAGCTGCACGAACTGCGCGAGCCGCAAGGACATGACTAGTTTCAGTGCTTGGTTGGGGATTCCGTCCGGACCCGGTGCCTTACTGGGCTTTAGGCTTCTGGCGATCGTCAGCACCTTTTCGACTGTGACTTCGTCGATGAGAGACGACATGGCTGCTACGTGGCTCGATGGTATGGCTTGCGTATGTAATACGTCGGGTCTGATTGGGAATAGCGTTTCCACAATCGATTTCAGTTCACTTGGGTCAGAAGGCTGCTCTTGTTTGCCGGCGTAGAGTCTTTTAACGACAGTTTTGTACGCCTTGCCCCAAGGATCATATTCGGCTGAGTCGCATAGCTCCAGGAAACATTCTCGTTTGCTATCTCTTATGGATTTTTTTATTTCTACCTTAGCTGCTGTTCGGCATAGTTGGGTCTACCTCGGGCTCGCTGGTATCTCCTCCTGGCTTGGATGCAGTTCCGCCGTGCTTCGGCAATATTTTCGTTCCACCAGTACGTGGGTACATGGTGGCGCCGAAACGTTTTCCGGGTTTGCATGCTCTCGTCACAGGCACGCGATAGCTGGCATGCCATTTGGGAGGCTCTTCTCTCTGCGTTGCCGGCAGTGACAAGCGAGTGGACTGCATTCGAAAAGGCCACGGGGTCGAAAGTATCCAGACGGTAAACTTTCCAACTTAGGCTTCTAGTGTTGGCTGCAGTTCCATCACCAATCGTTCATATTATTGCGGAGTGGTCGCTTGCGGTGTATAAGTCGCTTAGTTGCCATTTTGTTGCGCTAAAAAGTGACGAGCTTGCGAAGGTAAGATCGATTATGGATCCGATACCACCTCGAGTGAAGGTATTTTCCGAGCCGAAGTTTAGCAGGGCTATATCTAGATGCTGCGAAGCTTTCCAACGGGGCACGACCTCTTGCGTTAGTTGCTTGGCTACCCCATTCCACTGCCCGGGCGTTGAAATCACCACAAATAATGACCTTCCGACCCCTTGCGTCATCTACTAATGCATCTAATGCATCTAATGCAGCTGTAAATTCGCAGAGCTATATGCTTGGGCCCAGGTAGCAGCTGTATATCCACAGGCGCGTACAAACCCAGTGAAGGACTTTGTTTTTGTCAGCGATGTCGATTTAAAGCTTCCTGTAGCGTGGGCCGTTGATTTTTCTTCTTTCCGTATGCAAAGTCTACATCTAGGTGGCTTTGAGCAACTCTTTGCTTCGTGACCTGTGTCCCCGCATCTGAAGCATGCGCCTTTCATATCGTCTCCGCTGGTGCAGTTCGCTGCAATGTGCCCAAAACCCTGGCATTTAAAGCATCGCTTTGGTTGCTCTATTGCACGAATACGGCAGACAACCCATCCGATCCTCACATTGGCCTTCTCGACAAGCGTCCTGGCTTTTGGCGCTGGAGTAACTGTGGCTATTTGCTGGCCGCCAAATGCTGGTCGTAGCGATTTGATCGTTTCAATCGGCAAGGAGTCGTCTTGTAAGGCACTTTTAATCGCTTCGAGCACTTCCTCCTTAGTCGCCAGCTCATCCAGGTCCTTGATCTCCACCTGGGACGCACACAAACACGCTAAGGAGAAGCCTCCACTCCCCTCGCTTGGATCGTGGAACTGTAGACGCCACCCCAGGAATGGTCTGCACGGGCTTCGCAGTGAGTACCACCACTCACCTGTTGGTGTCTTAGACCTGTCTCGGTTCCCTGCACACGTGCACTAACTTCACTTTAATTTCACAGGTTCATTTGTTTATTTTCACGGAGCAGTTACAAATCGCGTCCGCAATCTATGAAAACAATCTCTGTTCATGTGTGTATGTGTGTATGTGTATGTGTATGTGTATGTGTATGTGTATGTGTATGTGCATGTGTATGTGCATGTGTATGTGCATGTGTATGTGTATGTGTATGTGTATGTGCATGTGTGTTTTTTTTTTTTTTTTATTCAGTTTATTTTAGTTATTTAGCTTAGGTTATAGTTGGGGTCTTGTTTAGGTGGCGTGGATTGCCTGCGGAACGGCCACGAAGCATTGTTTCACAGGTATGTTCTTGCTACCTAAATATCCTCGGTCCTCCGTCTGCTGCGCTCAACTCTCCTGAGTTCTCGCATTACTTCTGCTGCGAAGGTGCTGGCAGCAACACTCGTCTGTGTTGTCGTGGCCGAATCGCTTTAAGTAGCTCCTGAAGCATCCGTGGCCTGATAGGAGCTGCGTTAAATAAAAATTAGTATTGCCAGACTTGCGTTTTCTCCAGGCTTCCAAGTGTGGGATAATCCTATGCGTCCAGCGTCCTTTAGATGCGCGATCCCAGCGTGCTTGCAATCGTGCTACGCTCGGCATCCTTGCCTCAGTGCGAATCGAGTTTGGTGTGTTGCTTCCACGTGGGCTCTATAGCAAACTACAGCTTCTGTTGCCAGTTCGTTTAGCGGGACCATTCCTGCGATAACCAGCGCCGCTTCGTCCGATACCGTCCGGAATGCGCAGCTGACCCGTAGAGCGCTTAGGCGATATATAGAGTGTACGTAGCTGTAGCTGGGAACAGCCATAGCTCTGCTCCAGATGGGGGATGCGTACATTATTACCGCCGGTCTACGGTCATAAGGAGACGGCGTCTCTGCTGTTTCGGTCCCCGTGTGTTCAGCATAATCCTGAATAGCGCTCGACAGGACTTGCTGCTTTCTTGTGCACGTCCTCCAAGTGCTCTTTGAACGACATTCTTGTGTCTAGCATGACACCCAGGTACTTTAGCGCCATTGCTGATTCTATTGTCGCACTGCCAACTCTTATGTGCGCTGTTTCCACTCTTTTTAGACTGCTGGCTAACCCCGCTTCTGTTTTGTGAGCAGCCAGCTCGAGTCCAGCTGCTGCCAGCCATTGATGCACACGGTCAATACTGTGGTTGCACGATTCCTCTGTGTCCTTCAATTCCTTGCCGACGACCACAAGGGCCACGTCGTCCGCGAAGCCGATGATACTTGTATCGATCGGGAGTTCCAGTCGTAGGATGCCATCGTACATGATGTTCCAGAGGAGGGGTCCTAGAACTGAGCCTTGGGGCACTCCAGCGGACACTTAATGTGTAGTGGGGCCGTCTGCGGTGTCGTATTGCAGCAGTCTTCCAGTGAAGTAGCTGCGTATCTTCTCCTGAAGATAATATGGGACGCGGAACGTTGACAATGTATCCAATATTTTGTCCCACCTGGCTGTGTTAAAGGCGTTTTTATCATCCAGTGTGACGATGAGGCAGTACTTTTTTGTGCCGCTTTTCCATCTCGATCCTTGGATGGCGTTTGTTGCTATGCCGACCACTTTCTCCAGAGCGTCTATTGTAGACTTTGCCTTGGTGAAACCAAATGGGCTTTGGGACAGTCCACCATTGTTGTCGACAGCTACCTGAAGCCTGTTGCAGATTAGCTTCTCCAGCACTTTGCCTAACGTGTCCAGGAGGCAAATCGGTTTGTATGAAGATGGCTTCGGTAATAAAACTAGCGTTTGGAGTTTCCATATTGCGGGGAAAGTTCTCTCCATTAGGCACATGTTAAAAAGCTGCACGAACTGCGCGGGCCGCATGGACATTGCTAGTTTCAGTGCTCGGTTGGGGATTCCGTCCGGACCCGGTGCCTTACTGGGCTTTAGGCTTTTGGCGATCGTCAGAACCTCTTCGACTGAGACTTCGTCGATGAGAGACGGCATGGCTGCTACGTGGCTCAATGGTATGGCTTGCGTACGTAATACGTCGGGTGTGATTGGAAATAGCGTTTCCACAATCGACTTCAGCTCACTTGGGTCAGAAGGCTGCGCCTGTTTGCCGGCGTAGAGTCTTTTAACGACAGTTTTGTACGCCTTGCCCCAAGGATCATATTCGGCTGAGTCGCATAGCTCCAGGAAACATTCTCGTTTGCTATCTCTTATGAACTTTTTTAGCATTTTTCTGGCACTCTGATACCTTAGCTGCTGTTCGGCATAGATGGGTCTACCTCGGGCTCGCTGGTATCTCCTCCTGGGGTGGATGCAGTTCCACCAGGACGTGGGTACATGGTGGCGCCGAAACGTTTTACGGGTTTGCATGCTCTCGTCACAGGCACGCGATAGCTGGCATGCCATTTGGGAGGCTCTTCTCTCTGCGTTGCCGGCAGTAACAAGGGAGTGGACTGCATTCGAAAAGGCCACGGGGTCGAAAGTATCCAGACGGTAAACTTTCCAACTTAGGCTTCTAGTGCTGGCTGCAGTTCCTTCACCAATCGTGCATATTATTGCGGAGTGGTCGCTTGCGGTGTATAAGTCGCTTAGTTGCCATTTTGTTGCGCTAAAAAGTGACGAGCTTGCGAAGGTAAGATAGATTATGGATCCGATACCACCTCGAGTGAAGGTATTTTCCGAGCCGAAGTTTAGCAGGGCTATATCTAGGGCTGCGAAGCTTTCCAACAGGGCACGACCTCTTGCGTTAGTTGCTTGGCTGCCCCATTCCACTGCCCAGGCGTTGAAGTCACCAGCAATAATGACTTTCCGCCCCCTTGCGTCATCTACTAATGCATCTAATGCAGCTGTAAATTCGCAGAGCTGCATGCTTGGGGCCAGGTAGCAGCTTTATATCCACAGGCTGCCGTATTGTGCGCGTACAAACCCAGTGAAGGACTTTGTTTTTGTCAGCGATGTCGATGGGTCGCCACATACCCAGAGCGCAGCTTTTCCATCCTGATCCTCGGTCCATATTCTCGGGCAGTTGGTTTCTCGGTGGTGGGGTGGTAGGGCATCTCCCTAACATTCTGCTCCAAGATGGCTTGAGCAGCTATGCAGTGGTTAAGGTTTATTTGGAGTAACCTTAACATTTCATTTTGCGTACTGCCTCGCGATACGCCGGACATTTAAAGCTTCCTGTAGCGTGGTCCGTTGATTTTTCTCCTTTCCGTATGCAAAGGCTACATTTTGGTGACTTGGAGCAGCTCTTTACTTCGTGTCCTGTGTCCCCGCATCTGAAGCATGCGCCTTTCATATCGTCTCCGCTGGTGCGGTTCGCTGCAATGTGCCCAAAACCCTGGCATTTAAAGCATCGCTTTGGTTGCTCTATTGCACGAATACGGCAGACAACCCATCCGATCCTCACCTTGGCCTTCTCGACAAGCGTCCTGGCTTTTTGCGCTGGGAGAGTAACTGTGGCCCTTTGCTGGCCGCCAAATGCTGGTCGCAGCGATTTGATCGTTTTAATCGGCAAGGAGTCGTCTTGTAAGGCACTTTAATCGCTTCGAGCACTTCCTCCTTAGTCGCCAGCTCATCCAGGTCCTTGATCTCCACCTGGGACGTTTCGGTCAGCGTTCTTACTACCGCCCGGTCACCCAATGCCTTTCCCACAGCTTCTTGAAGCTCATCTGCGGAGTGCTCCGGCTTCCTATTGAGGCGCAGCAGAAGATCGCCCTTCGCGGTCTTGCGAATGCCATGCACATCACCACTTAGGTGCTTGAGGGCCGGGTCGCTCTTCACGTGGCTGAGCATATCGGCATATGTGCAGTCACCCACTCCGTGGACTGTAATGGCGTCGGCTCTGGGACGCTTCTGCGTTCGCTTACGTCCGTTCACCGCTGTCCAGCTCTCTGGGTTGCCATTATGGCAAGCTAAGTTGGAGTTTGCAGGGGCTGACTTTGATGCGTGAGCACTGCCTGCTTCGCTGGGTTTTGACCCTGGCGTTTAGCCTTCTAGGAGGGGGTTCTGCGCTGCTCTGGCACGCCATCCCTCGGCCGTTTGGGCGTGCTTGCCTCTTTTTGGCCCCCGAGCTTCGTTGGGCGCGTCTTTAGCACGTTCGGCTCCGCTTGTCTGGCTAAAGACGGCGTCGTTTGCGCCTCGTCGGACTTCGTTTCCGGCGCACAGAGCTTGAGCGCCACCTTCTGCAGGCTTTCTACTCTCGCGAGTTCCTCTCGCATCAGCCCGTTAATGTGGCGTTGTCCGTTGAACAGCGCCGTTAAGCCGTTTAGGACTAAGCCCATCTTCTCAATCGTGCCTCTTAGCGTTCTTGGCAGCTCCTCACTCGCTTTTGTCGGCGATATGTGTATATGTGTATATGGGTATATGTGTATATGTGTATATATGTATATGTATGTGTATGTGTATGTGTATGTGTATGTGTATGTATATATTATATATGTATATGTGTATATGTGTATATGTGTATATGTGTATATGTGTATATGTGTATATGTGGATATGTGTATATGTGTATATGTGTATATGTGTATATATGAGTATATGTGTATATGTGTATATATGTGTATATATGTGTATATATGTGTATATATATGTATATATGTGTATATATGTGTATATATGTGTATATATGTGTATATATATGTATATATGTGTATATATGTGTATATATGTGTATATATGTGTATATATGTGTATATATGTATATATATGTATATATATGTATATATGTATATATGTATATATGTATATATGTATATATGTATATATCTATATAT
>JAURSC010000032.1:2500-80000 GCA_030788265.1 Drosophila americana | reverse complement strand
AACGGCCACGAAGCATTGCTTCACAGGTATGTTCTTGCTACCTAAATATCCTCGGTCCTCCGTCTGCTGCGCTCAACTCTCCTGAGTTCTCGCATTACTTCTGCTGCGAAGGTGCTGGCAGCGTCCCACTTTCGTGCGGTCTCTATAATGCTTGTGACCAGGTTGTCCACCGTGATAGGTCTCCATGATGTCCTCCAGTTCCTGTCTGTGCGCTGCGAAACGTCCACACTCGAATATGACGTGATTGGCGTCCTCTATGATTCCTCTGCCGCACCAAGAACACTCGTCTGTGTTGTCGTGGCCGAATCGCTTTAAGTAGCTCCTGAAGCATCCGTGGCCTGATAGGAGCTGCGTTAAATAAAAATTAGTATTGCCAGACTTGCGTTTTCTCCAGGCTTCCAAGTGTGGGATAATCCTATGCGTCCAGCGTCCTTTAGATGCGCGATCCCAGCGTGCTTGCAATCGTGCTACGCTCGGCATCCTTGCCTCAGTGCGAATCGAGTTTGGTGTGTTGCTTCCACGTGGGCTCTATAGCAAACTACAGCTTCTGTTGCCAGTTCGTTTAGCGGGACCATTCCTGCGATAACCAGCGCCGCTTCGTCCGATACCGTCCGGAATGCGCAGCTGACCCGTAGAGCGCTTAGGCGATATATAGAGTGTACGTAGCTGTAGCTGGGAACAGCCATAGCTCTGCTCCAGATGGGGGATGCGTACATTATTACCGCCGGTCTACGGTCATAAGGAGACGGCGTCTCTGCTGTTTCGGTCCCCGTGTGTTCAGCATAATCCTGAATAGCGCTCGACAGGACTTGCTGCTTTCTTGTGCACGTCCTCCAAGTGCTCTTTGAACGACATTCTTGTGTCTAGCATGACACCCAGGTACTTTAGCGCCATTGCTGATTCTATTGTCGCACTGCCAACTCTTATGTGCGCTGTTTCCACTCTTTTTAGACTGCTGGCTAACCCCGCTTCTGTTTTGTGAGCAGCCAGCTCGAGTCCAGCTGCTGCCAGCCATTGATGCACACGGTCAATACTGTGGTTGCACGATTCCTCTGTGTCCTTCAATTCCTTGCCGACGACCACAAGGGCCACGTCGTCCGCGAAGCCGATGATACTTGTATCGATCGGGAGTTCCAGTCGTAGGATGCCATCGTACATGATGTTCCAGAGGAGGGGTCCTAGAACTGAGCCTTGGGGCACTCCAGCGGACACTTAATGTGTAGTGGGGCCGTCTGCGGTGTCGTATTGCAGCAGTCTTCCAGTGAAGTAGCTGCGTATCTTCTCCTGAAGATAATATGGGACGCGGAACGTTGACAATGTATCCAATATTTTGTCCCACCTGGCTGTGTTAAAGGCGTTTTTATCATCCAGTGTGACGATGAGGCAGTACTTTTTTGTGCCGCTTTTCCATCTCGATCCTTGGATGGCGTTTGTTGCTATGCCGACCACTTTCTCCAGAGCGTCTATTGTAGACTTTGCCTTGGTGAAACCAAATGGGCTTTGGGACAGTCCACCATTGTTGTCGACAGCTACCTGAAGCCTGTTGCAGATTAGCTTCTCCAGCACTTTGCCTAACGTGTCCAGGAGGCAAATCGGTTTGTATGAAGATGGCTTCGGTAATAAAACTAGCGTTTGGAGTTTCCATATTGCGGGGAAAGTTCTCTCCATTAGGCACATGTTAAAAAGCTGCACGAACTGCGCGGGCCGCATGGACATTGCTAGTTTCAGTGCTCGGTTGGGGATTCCGTCCGGACCCGGTGCCTTACTGGGCTTTAGGCTTTTGGCGATCGTCAGAACCTCTTCGACTGAGACTTCGTCGATGAGAGACGGCATGGCTGCTACGTGGCTCAATGGTATGGCTTGCGTACGTAATACGTCGGGTGTGATTGGAAATAGCGTTTCCACAATCGACTTCAGCTCACTTGGGTCAGAAGGCTGCGCCTGTTTGCCGGCGTAGAGTCTTTTAACGACAGTTTTGTACGCCTTGCCCCAAGGATCATATTCGGCTGAGTCGCATAGCTCCAGGAAACATTCTCGTTTGCTATCTCTTATGAACTTTTTTAGCATTTTTCTGGCACTCTGATACCTTAGCTGCTGTTCGGCATAGATGGGTCTACCTCGGGCTCGCTGGTATCTCCTCCTGGGGTGGATGCAGTTCCACCAGGACGTGGGTACATGGTGGCGCCGAAACGTTTTACGGGTGCATGCTCTCGTCACAGGCACGCGATAGCTGGCATGCCATTTGGGAGGCTCTTCTCTCTGCGTTGCCGGCAGTAACAAGGGAGTGGACTGCATTCGAAAAGGCCACGGGGTCAAAAGTATCCAGACGGTAAACTTTCCAACTTAGGCTTCTAGTGCTGGCTGCAGTTCCTTCACCAATCGTGCATATTATTGCGGAGTGGTCGCTTGCGGTGTATAAGTCGCTTAGTTGCCATTCTGTTGCGCTAAAAAGTGACGAGCTTGCGAAGGTAAGATAGATTATGGATCCGATACCACCTCGAGTGAAGGTATTTTCCGAGCCGAAGTTTAGCAGGGCTATATCTAGGGCTGCGAAGCTTTCCAACAGGGCACGACCTCTTGCGTTAGTTGCTTGGCTGCCCCATTCCACTGCCCAGGCGTTGAAGTCACCAGCAATAATGACTTTCCGCCCCCTTGCGTCATCTACTAATGCATCTAATGCAGCTGTAAATTCGCAGAGCTGCATGCTTGGGGCCAGGTAGCAGCTTTATATCCACAGGCTGCCGTATTGTGCGCGTACAAACCCAGTGAAGGACTTTGTTTTTGTCAGCGATGTCGATGGGTCGCCACATACCCAGAGCGCAGCTTTTCCATCCTGATCCTCGGTCCATATTCTCGGGCAGTTGGTTTCTCGGTGGTGGGGTGGTAGGGCATCTCCCTAACATTCTGCTCCAAGATGGCTTGAGCAGCTATGCAGTGGTTAAGGTTTATTTGGAGTAACCTTAACATTTCATTTTGCGTACTGCCTCGCGATACGCCGGACATTTAAAGCTTCCTGTAGCGTGGTCCGTTGATTTTTCTCCTTTCCGTATGCAAAGGCTACATTTTGGTGACTTGGAGCAGCTCTTTACTTCGTGTCCTGTGTCCCCGCATCTGAAGCATGCGCCTTTCATATCGTCTCCGACATTGCAGTTCGCTGCAATGTGCCCAAAACCCTGGCATTTAAAGCATCGCTTTGGTTGCTCTATTGCACGAATACGGCAGACAACCCATCCGATCCTCACCTTGGCCTTCTCGACAAGCGTCCTGGCTTTTTGCGCTGGGAGAGTAACTGTGGCCCTTTGCTGGCCGCCAAATGCTGGTCGCAGCGATTTGATCGTTTTAATCGGCAAGGAGTCGTCTTGTAAGGCACTTTAATCGCTTCGAGCACTTCCTCCTTAGTCGCCAGCTCATCCAGGTCCTTGATCTCCACCTGGGACGTTTCGGTCAGCGTTCTTACTACCGCCCGGTCACCCAATGCCTTTCCCACAGCTTCTTGAAGCTCATCTGCGGAGTGCTCCGGCTTCCTATTGAGGCGCAGCAGAAGATCGCCCTTCGCGGTCTTGCG
Organism: Drosophila americana; assembly: GCA_030788265.1. Classification (NCBI taxonomy): domain Eukaryota; kingdom Metazoa; phylum Arthropoda; class Insecta; order Diptera; family Drosophilidae; genus Drosophila; species Drosophila americana. The sequence goes on along the minus strand of JAURSC010000032.1, from coordinate 76,435 downwards.
AATGCCATGCACATCACCACTTAGGTGCTTGAGGGCCGGGTCGCTCTTCACGTGCCTGAGCATATCGGCATATGTGCAGTCACCCACTCCGTGGACTGTAATGGCGTCGGCTCTGGGACGCTTCTGCGTTCGCTTACGTCCGTTCACCGCTGTCCAGCTCTCTGGGTTGCCATTATGGCAAGCTAAGTTGGAGTTTGCAGGGGCTGACTTTGATGCGTGAGCACTGCCTGCTTCGCTGGGTTTTGACCCTGGCGTTTAGCCTTCTAGGAGGGGGTTCTGCGCTGCTCTGGCACGCCATCCCTCGGCCGTTTGGGCGTACTTGCCTCTTTTTGGCCCCCGAGCTTCGTTGGGCGCGTCTTTAGCACGTTCGGCTCCGCTTGTCTGGCTAAAGACGGCGTCGTTTGCGCCTCGTCGGACTTCGTTTCCGGCGCACAGAGCTTGAGCGCCACCTTCTGCAGGCTTTCTACTCTCGCGAGTTCCTCTCGCATCAGCCCGTTAATGTGGCGTTGTCCGTTGAACAGCGCCGTTAAGCCGTTTAGGACTAAGCCCATCTTCTCAATCGTGCCTCTTAGCGTTCTTGGCAGCTCCTCACTCGCTTTTGTCGGCGATATGTGTATATGTGTATATGGGTATATGTGTATATGTGTATATGGGTATATGTGTATATGTGTATATATGTATATGTATGTGTATGTGTATGTGTATGTGTATGTGTATGTGTATGTGTATGTGTATGTGTATGTATATTTATATATGTATATGTGTATATGTGTATGTGTATGTGTATGTATATGTGTATATGTGTATGTGTATATGTGTATATGTGTATATGCGTATATGTGTATATGTGTATATGTGGATATGTGGATATGTGTATATGTGGATATGTGGATATGTGGATATGTGTATATGTGGATATGTGTATATGTGTATATGTGTGTATATGTGTGTATATGTGTATATATGTGTATATGTGTGTATATGTGTGTATATGTGTATATATGTGTATATATGTGTATATATGTGTATATATGTGTATATATGTGTATATATGTGTATATATGTGTATATATGTGTATATATGTATATATGCATATATGTATATATGTATATATGTATATATGTATATATGTATATATGTATATATGTATATATGTATATATGTATATATGTATATATGTATATATGTATATATGTATATATGTATATATGTATATATGTATATATGTGTATATGTGTATATGTGTATATGTATATATGTATATATGTGAATATGTGTATATGTGTATATGCGTATATGTATGTGTATGTGTATATGTATGTGTATGTGTATGTGTATGTGTATGTGTATGTGTATGTGTATGTGTATGTGTATGTGTATGTGTATGTGTATGTGTATGTGAATGTGAATGTGAATGTGAATGTGAATGTGAATGTGAATGTGAATGTGAATGTGAATGTGTATGTGTATGTGAATGTGAATGTGAATGTGAATGTGAATGTGTACGTGTATGTGAATGTGAATGTGAATGTGAATGTGAATGTGAATGTGTACGTGTATGTGTATGTGTATGTGTATGAGTATGAGTATGAGTATGTGTATGTGTATGTGTTGTTGTATGTGTGTGTGTATGTGTATGTGTATGTGTGTATGTGTATGTGTATGTGTATGTGTATGTGTATGTGTATGTGTATGTGTATGTGTATGTGTATGTGTATGTGTATGTGTATGTGTATGTGTATGTGTATGTGTATGTGTATGTGTATGTGTATGTGTATGTGTATGTGTATGTGTATGTGTATGTGTATGTGTATGTGTATGTGTATGTTGTTTTTTTTTTTTTTTTTTTTTTTGCTTACGGCATGGAGGTGAAAATCTTCGTAAGATACTGATGGCCCGGGCCAACCGTATGCACGATTCGCTGACTCCGTCAGCACCTACGTACTAAACTCACCCCCCACTCACACACCACATTCCCCGCGGGATCACCGCAAAGTATTACTTCGCGGGGATGGGTTGCCCATTTTAGGCAGTCTCCATTATTCGTCGCTCCTTTTCGCATCGTCTCAGATCCCTCTGGATGCCTATTATCAGCTGACTTATATTCCTCCAGTTGTCCTCTCCTTCCAGCATGAACGTTACTAGTCCCTCAGGTGGGGGTACAGAGCCTACTGCGTCTCTATACCTCGAGCATTGGTACAGCACGTGTTCCGGGTCTTCGTCCAAATTTGGGCATGTCGGACACTCCGGGGTGTCCTCATGCCTGAACCTGTGGAGATACTTCCTGTACCCGCCGTGTCAAGTAAAAAACTGCGTTAGGAGAAAGTTAATTTCTCCGTTCCGTCTCCTAATCCATTGCTCCAGATTGGGGATTAGTTTGTGTGTCCATCTCCCCTTGTTCACCGTGTTCCATCTCTCCTGCCAAGTTGCCATTGATTTAGCTCTCTCCGACCGTCGGATGACGTCTATTGAGACAGCTTCGCCTGTCGCTATTCGTGCTTTGATATGTTCTCCATTTCCTTGGCCAATATATCTACCGGCAGCATGCCTGCCAATACTGTGGCCGCCTCGTCCGACACCGTCCGGAATCCAGAGATAGTGCGGAGTGCGCTTAGCCTGTAGGGGACTGACATTTTCCTTCTGAGGCCTTTCTGGCTTGCGACTGCTGATGCCCATATCGGTGCAGCATAGAGCAGCACAGAGGCTACAACTCTCGCGAGGAGTAGGCGTCTACCTGCTCTTGGTCCTCCTATGTTTGGTAGCATCCTTGAAAGGGCCGCCTGCATTTTTGCCGCTTTCTGGCTAACATACTCTACGTGAGGACGAAAGCTAAGCCTGTTGTCTAACATGACCCCCAGATACTTGATGGAAGCCTTTGACTCGATACTAACGCTGTCTACCTGAAATCTAGCAAACTCAACTATCTTGCGACTTGTGATAAGCACAGCCTCTGTTTTATGGCCTGCCAGCTCCAGCCTAGCGCCACGCATCCAGCCGGCCACGATCCTTATGGCTGCATTCGCTGCCGCTTCTACTTCTTTTATTTCTTTGCCCACCACTAATAGGGCCAGATCATCTGCGAATCCTATGATTCTGCATCCCTGGGGCAATTGTACTCTGAGCATCTCGTCGTACATTATGTTCCACAGGAGTGGTCCCGAGACCGACCCCTGTGGGACCCCTGCTGTGACCATGTAACTCCTAGTACCGTCTTCCGTATCATAAGTTAATAGTCGATCGGACAGGTAGTTGGATATTATACGGAAAAGGGAGGACGGTATCCCTATTCGGTCTAAGGCTTCCAGTATTCGAGACCAGCTAGCTGAGTTAAAGGCGTTGCGGATGTCCAACGTAACCACCGCGCAGTACTCCTTCTCTCCCACCTCCATCGGGTACCCTCTATTGCTTTAGTAGCAATATCTACCACCGCCTTAATTGCGTAGACCGTAGATCTAGCCTTATGAAATCCGTATTGCTGTTTGGACAGGGCCTCTTTCTCTTCAACCACCCTTATTAGTCGGTTGTACACGATCCTCTCCAGAACCTTTCCCGCCGTGTCCAGTAGGCAGATTGGCCTGTATCCCGAGGGTTCCTCTATTGGCTTATCCCCTTTCGGTAGGAGGATTAATTTCTGTCGCTTCCATCTCTTGGGAAATACACCGTCCTGCAGGCATCTATTGTATGTCTCGGCGAAGGCGTCGGGTTTCGTCAGCATGGCTAACTTTAGCGTCTTGTTTGGCACCCCATCTGGTCCTGGAGCCATTTTGTCGTCTAGCTTCTTGCTTGCCACTACCACTTCGTCTGTCGACACCTGCTGCACCAGTTCCGTGCTTTGTGAGCGGCTGACGACCTCCAATCTTGGGTGATGGGGGAACAGTGCCTCAACTATAGTGGCGAGTGCGGTAGGGCAGGTCACACGGGTTGTTCGCTGGCTGCGTATCTTCTTCGTGACTACCTTATACGCCGTGCCCCACGGGTTTACGTCGGCCTCGTCGCATATTTGCTGGAAGCAGCTGGATTTGCTTTGTTTGATACTTCTTTTGAGGTCTCGCTTGGCTGCCCGCAGGTCATCCAGCCTAGATGCAAAGTCTGGGCGGCCTCGGGCTCGTTGGGAGCGTCTTCTAGCGCGTAGGCAGGCCTTCCTTAGGTCGCTGATTTCCTCGTTCCACCAGTAGCAAGGTGCTCCTCTTCTGTTTGGCTTCCTCCTGGGCATGGATAAGTCGCACGCGTCCGAGATGTTTTCCATAAGCTGCCGTGCCATGTCTTCTGCTGACTCCGTGGCCCCAGTCCATCGATCATGGCGTAGGGAATCCGTGAATGTTTCCTTGTCTAGGCAGTTGTCCTTCCATTTGGGGCCTGTTGTTTTGGGCTGCTGTTTTCTCCGTCCTCTCCCGTGGATCTCGAAATGCACTGCTTGGTGGTCGCTGAATGTGAATTCATTGCTGACTTTCCATGTGGTTAGCCTATAGAGTGAGCTGCTGAGCAGGGTGAGGTCTATAATAGAGCCTCTGCCGGCCTTGCAGTACGTGAGCTCCTGCCCGTCGTTTGCAAGGCCCAGGTCGATCGCCGCGAACTCTTCTAGCAGGGTGGTCCCTCTCGCGTTGGTTTCCTTGCTTCCCCATTCCATGGCCCAGGCGTTAAAGTCTCCTGCTATGACGAGGGGAGCTCTGTTGCGAGCGTCTTCTGATATTTCCTCCAGCATGTTTTGGAACCGCCGCAGTTCCCAGCTTGGGGGTGCGTAGCAACTGTAAATGGTGATTCCATTAATTTTCGCTCTGACGAATCCATCGTGTGATGCTCTGACTTCCTGGAGCGATGAGTTGAGGGACCAGATGGCCGCTTTTCCGCATTTACTTGCCACCCAGCCGCTTCCTGCGATAGGCTTGTATGGCTCGCAGATTATTGCGACGTCAGTGTTTCTCTCCCGTGTTGCTTGCGACAGAAGGGCCTGAGCAGCCTCGCAGTGGTTGAGGTTTAACTGAGTGAACTTCATTTTCTGTTGGCCAGGGCGCTCCTAAACACGGGGCATCTGCCGCTACCGGCAATGTGATTGGGGTCATTTTTCCTGTCCTTGCAGAGCATGCACTGTGGCTCTTGTTTGCAGTCCTTAGCCAGATGGTCCTTTCCTCCGCATCGTCGGCACAGATTCGATCTGTCCAGTTCACTCTTGCAGTGTCTTGCAAGGTGGCCAAACTCGAGGCATCTGAAACATCTGGTGATGTTTATTCGCTCGCGGATTCTTGAGTTGACCCAGCCAACTTTCAGGAAACCTACCGAGAGGGCCTTTTTTGCGCTTTCCGCTGGGGTTATGTCCAATATTTGGATTTGACCCCTCATCGCCTCGCATATGTCCTCTCTGGTCGTGATCTCGTCCAGGTCCTTGCACTCAATGGAGACTCGGTGGGACAGCGTCCGGACCTCTGCATTTTCGCCTAGCGTTTCGCCCGACCAGGCTCCTAAATGCTGTGGTATTCTCTCCCGAATTCCTAAGCTGAAGTAGCAGTTCTCCTTTTTGTGTCCTCCTTATTTTTGACACCGCTTTTCCGAGCTCGCCCAGTTTCTCATCGGCTTTAACTTTTCTCAGTATCTCTGAGTAGCTCGCTTCACCTTTTGCCGAGATGACTATAGCATCCGGTCGCGTCTTTTCCTTAAGCAATCCCTTGCTCTTTTTCCGGGTGACCTCCTTCCTTTTTTTGTGGGTGACCTCCTTCCACTTGTCGCCGTCCGCTTTGGGGCTCGGTGTCTCCTGCACCGTTGTTACGGTAGCCTGGTTACCGACTGGCCCTCGGATTCGCTTAGTTTGGGGCGTCCGTACCGTGGCCTGCTTTCGCTTGACGTCTACCGTCGTCCTGAAAAGAGGCGAGGTTTGACACGACTGGTGCGTCCTGATTACCTCCTTGGCTCCTTCGTCGTGTAGCTGGATGGCCGCCAGCTCGTAGAGCACTCTGATGCTCTCTATTGAGTCTCGCATGGGCTGGTGTATGAAGCGTCGCTTGCCATCTTCGAGCATGTCTACCAGCTTTGAGATCTCGTGCCCGAGTTCCCGGAGTGCTGAGCTGCTCTGAGTTGCCGTGGTTTGGTCCCGCTCTGAGTTCGTCTCTGCGGGGACGGCTGTTGCTCCATCTACTGGTGATCTCACCATTCTGCTGCTCTTTGCAAAAGCATCACAGCTCTCCTTCGTTTGTGGGGTTTGGATATTGCTCATTTTGGTGGGTCCCAACTCCTAAGCCGTTGTCCTTGTCCGTTGTACAGTCGCGTTATAATCTCATGGTTGTCTTTGCAAGCAGTGAGGCCATGCGAGGGTTGACACCCGCCTTCATGGGGTCGAGTGTTCAGAGCCAGATCCGCGTTAATCAGGAATATTACATCTGAACCTATACTGCCAACTAAATGGCGACGATACGAGGAGCGTGCTTGGAGATTTGCCATGTTTTAACGGGACGGGGGCGGTAACAGCATTAGCCTAGCAGTCATTTCGGCCAGATTTCACTCCGCTTACTGAGATGCTAGAATACTGTCGGCCGTCAGCCCAGGGGTCGTCTAGTCGTGTATGGTTGTCCAGAGTTTGCAGCCTGAGACATTACTGGTCTCAGTCTCAGTCGCCTTCTCGTGTTAGCTAGGCGCGTCACGGGTGTGCAGCGCCTACCCAGGGGGTACCTGGCCACAGCCGGAGGTCACGAGTTGCTTTAATTACCACGGAACGGAATCGATCTGGCCATTTCCAGGTTAATGGCGTTCAGAATCTTTTCGCCTGCAAGAGGCACCTCTCCGGGCACTTACATCCCCGTGTCATTTTTAGTCGCCTCATACGACAAGCAATGACTAGCTGTGGTAGTATTCTATGGGCCGCTTACCACACGGCCGTGTATGTGTATGTGTATGTGTATGTGTATGTGTATGTGTATGTGTATGTGTATGTGTATGTGTATGTGTATGTGTATGTGTATGTGTATGTGTATGTGTATGTGTATGTGTATGTGTATGTGTATGTGTATGTGTATGTGTATGTATGTGTATGTGTATGTGTATGTGTATGTGTATGTGTATGTGTATGTGTATGTGTATGTGTATGTGTATGTGTATGTGTATGTGTATGTGTATGTGTATGTGTATGTGTATGTGTATGTGTATGTGTATGTGTATGTGTATGTGTATGTGTATGTGTATGTGTATGTGTATGTGTATGTGTATGTGTATGTGTATGTGTATGTGTATGTGTATGTGTATGTGTATGTGTATGTGTATGTGTATGTGTATGTGTATGTGTATGTGTATGTGTATGTGTATGTGTATGTGTATGTGTATGTGTATGTGTATGTGTATGTGTATGTATGTGTATGTGTATGTGTATGTGTATGTGTATGTGTATGTGTATGTGTATGTGTATGTGTATGTGTATGTGTATGTGTATGTGTATGTGTATGTGTATGTGTATGTGTATGTGTATGTGTATGTGTATGTGTATGTGTATGTGTATGTGTATGTGTATGTGTATGTGTATGTGTATGTGTATGTGTATGTGTATGTGTATGTGTATGTGTATGTGTATGTGTATGTGTATGTGTATGTGTATGTGTATGTGTATGTGTATGTGTATGTGTATGTGTATGTGTATGTGTATGTGTATGTGTATGTGTATGTGTATGTGTATGTATGTGTATGTGTATGTGTATGTGTATGTGTATGTGTATGTGTATGTGTATGTGTATGTGTATGTGTATGTGTATGTGTATGTGTATGTATGTGTATGTGTATGTGTGTATGTGTATGTGTATGTGTATGTGTATGTGTATGTGTATGTGTATGTGTATGTGTTGTGTTTTTTTTTTTTTTTTTTTTTTTTTTTTGCTTACGGCATGGAGGTGAAAATCTTCGTAAGATACTGATGGCCCGGGCCAACCGTATGCACGATTCGCTGACTCCGTCAACACCTACGTACTAAACTCACCCCCCACTCACACACCACATTCCCCGCGGGATCACCGCAAAGTATTACTTCGCGGGGATGGGTTGCCTATTTTAGGCAGTCTCCATTATTCGTCGCTCCTTTTCGCATCGTCTCAGATCCCTCTGGATGCCTATTATCAGCTGACTTATATTCCTCCAGTTGTCCTCTCTTTCCAGCATGAACGTTACTAGTCCCTCAGGTGGGGGTACAGAGCCTACTGCGTCTCTATACCTCGAGCATTGGTACAGCACGTGTTCCGGGTCTTCGTCCAAATTTGGGCATGTCGGACACTCCGGGGTGTCCTCATGCCTGAACCTGTGGAGATACTTCCTGTACCCGCCGTGTCCAGTAAAAAACTGCGTTAGGTGAAAGTTAATTTCTCCGTTCCGTCTCCTAATCCATTGCTCCAGATTGGGGATTAGTTTGTGTGTCCATCTCCCCTTGTTCACCGTGTTCCATCTCTCCTGCCAAGTTGCCATTGATTTAGCTCTCTCCGACCGTCGGATGACGTCTATTGAGACAGCTTCGCCTGTCGCTATTCGTGCTTTGAATATGTTCTCCATTTCCTTGGCCAATATATCTACCGGCAGCATGCCTGCCAATACTGTGGCCGCCTCGTCCGACACCGTCCGGAATCCAGAGATAGTGCGGAGTGCGCTTAGCCTGTAGGGGACTGACATTTTCCTTCTGAGGCCTTTCTGGCTTGCGACTGCTGATGCCCATATCGGTGCAGCATAGAGCAGCACGGAGGCAACAACTCTCGCGAGGAGTAGGCGTCTACCTGCTCTTGGTCCTCCTATGTTTGGTAGCATCCTTGAAAGGGCCGCCTGCATTTTTGCCGCTTTCTGGTTAACATACTCTACGTGAGGACGAAAGCTAAGCCTGTTGTCTAACATGACCCCCAGATACTTGATGGAAGCCTTTGACTCGATACTAACGCTGTCTACCTGAAATCTAGCAAACTCAACTATCTTGCGACTTGTGATAAGCACAGCCTCTGTTTTATGGCCTGCCAACTCCAGGCTAGCGCCACGCATCCAGCCGGCCACGATCCTTATGGCTGCATTCGCTGCCGCTTCTACTTCTTTTATTTCTTTGCCCACCACTAATAGGGCCAGATCATCTGCGAATCCTATGATTCTGCATCCCTGGGGCAATTGTACTCTGAGCACCTCGTCGTACATTATGTTCCACAGGAGTGGTCCCAAGACCGACCCCTGTGGGACCCCTGCTGTGACCATGTAACTCCTAGTACCGTCTTCCGTATCATAAGTTAATAGTCGATCGGACAGGTAGTTGGATATTATACGGAAAAGGGAGGACGGTATCCCTATTCGGTCTAAGGCTTCCAGTATTCGAGACCAGCTTGCTGAGTTAAAGGCGTTGCGGATGTCCAACGTAGCCACCGCGCAGTACTCCTTCTCTCCCCACCTCCATCGGGTACCCTCTATTGCTTTAGTAGCAATGTCTACCACCGCCTTAATTGCGTCGACCGTAGATCTAGCCTTACGAAATCCGTATTGCTGTTTGGACAGGGCCTCTTTCTCTTCAACCACCCTTATTAGTCGGTTGTACACGATCCTCTCCAGAACCTTTCCCGCCGTGTCCAGTAGGCAGATTGGCCTGTATCCCAAGGGTTCCTCTATTGGCTTATCCCCTTTCGGTAGGAGGATTAATTTCTGTCGCTTCCATCTCTTGGGAAATACACCGTCCTGCAGACATCTATTGTATGTCTCGGCGAAGGCGTCGGGTTCTTCAGCATGGCTAACTTTAGCGTCTTGTTTGGCACCCCATCTGGTCCTGGAGCCTTTTTGTCGTCTAGCTTCTTGCTTGCCACTACCACTTCGTCTGTCGACACCTGCTGCACCAGTTCCGTGCTTCGTGAGCGGCTGACGACCTCCAATCTTGGGTGATGGGGGAACAGTGCCTCAACTATAGTGGCGAGTGCGGTAGGACAGGTCACACGGGTTTTTCGCTGGCTGCGTATCTTCTTCGTGACTACCTTATACGCCGTGCCCCACGTGTTTACGTCGGCCTTGTCGCATATTTGCTGGAAGCAGCTGGATTTGCTTTGTTTGATACTTCTTTTGAGGTCTCGTTTGGCTGCCCGCAGGTCATCCAGCCTAGATGCAAAGTCTGGGCGGCCTCGGGCTCGTTGGGAGCGTCTTCTAGCGCGTAGGCAGGCCTTCCTTAGGTCGCTGATTTCCTCGTTCCACCAGTAGCAAGGTGCTCCTCTTCTGTTTGGCTTCCTCCTGGGCATGGATAAGTCGCACGCGTCCGAGATGTTTTCCATAAGCTGCCGTGCCATGTCTTCTGCTGACTCCGTGGCCCCAGTCCATCGAGCATGGCGTAGGGAATCCGTGTATGTTTCCTTGTCTAGGCAGTTGTCCTTCCATTTGGAGCCTGTTGTTTTGGGCTGCTGTTTTCTCCGTCCTCTCCCGTGGATCTCGAAATGCACTGCTTGGTGGTCGCTGAATGTGAATTCATTGCTGACTTTCCATGTGGTTAGCCTATAGAGTGAGCTGCTGAGCAGGGTGAGGTCTATAATAGAGCCTCTACCGGCCTTGCAGTACGTGAGCTCCTGCCCGTCGTTTGCAAGGCCCAGGTCGATCGCCGCGAACTCTTCTAGCAGAGTGGTCCCTCTCGCGTTGGTTTCCTTGCTTCCCCATTCCATGGCCCAGGCGTTAAAGTCTCCTGCTATGACGAGGGGAGCTCTGTTGCGAGCGTCTTCTGATATTTCCTCCAGCATGTTTTGGAACCGCCGCTGTTCCCAGCTTGGGGGTGCGTAGCAACTGTAAATGGTGATTCCATTAATTTTCGCTCTGACGAATCCTTCGTGTGATGCTCTGACTTCCTGGAGCGATGAGTTGAGGGACCAGATGGCCGCTTTTCCGCATTTACTTGCCACCCAGCCGCTTCCTGCGATAGGCTTGTATGGCTCGCAGATTATTGCGACGTCAGTGTTTCTCTCCCGTGTTGCTTGCGACAGAAGGGCCTGAGCAGCCTCGCAGTGGTTGAGGTTTAACTGAGTGAACTTCATTTTCTGTTGGCCAGGGCGCTCCTAAACACGGGGCATCTGCCGCTACCGGCAATGTGATTGGGGTCATTTTTCCTGTCCTTGCAGAGCATGCACTGTGGCTCTTGTTTGCAGTCCTTAGCCAGATGGTCCTTTCCTCCGCATCGTCGGCACAGATTCGATCTGTCCAGTTCACTCTTGCAGTATCTTGCAAGGTGGCCAAACTCGAGGCATCTGAAACATCTGGTGATGTTTATCCGCTCGCGGATTCTTGAGTTGACCCAGCCAACTTTCAGGAAACCTACCGAGAGGGCCTTTTTTGCGCTTTCCGCTGGTAGTCTTATAGTCGCCGTTTGTGTTTGGCCATACGACTTACGGAGGCATATATTCTCTGGGGTTATGTCCAATATTTGGATTTGACCCCTCATCGCCTCGCATATGTCCTCTCTGGTCGTGATCTCGTCCAGGTCCTTGTACTCAATGGAGACTCGGTGGGACAGCGTCCGGACCTCTGCATTTTCGCCAAGCGTTTCGCCCACCAGGCTCCTAAATGCTGTGGTATTCTCTCCCGAATTCCTAAGCTGAAGTAGCAGTTCTCCTTTTTGTGTCCTCCTTATTTTTGACACCGCTTTTCCGAGCTCGCCTAGTTTCTTATCTGCTTTAACTTTTCTCAGTATCTCTGAGTAGCTCGCTTCACCTTTTGCCGAGATGACTATAGCATCCGGTCGCGTCTTTTCCTTAAGCAATCCCTTGCTCTTTTTCCGGGTGACCTCCTTCCTATTTTTGTGGGTGACCTCCTTCCACTTGTCGCCGTCCGCTTTGGGGCTCGGTGTCTCCTGCACCGTTGTTACGGTAGGCTGGTTACCGACTGGCCCTCGGATTCGCTTAGTTTGGGGCGTCCGTACCGTGGCCTGCTTCCGCTTGACGTCTACCGTCGTCCTGAAAAGAGGCGAGGTTTGACACGACTGGTGCGTCCTGATTACCTCCTTGGCTCCTTCGTCGTGTAGCTGGATGGCCGCCAGCTCGTAGAGCACTCTGATGCTCTCTATTGAGTCTCACATGGGCTGGTGTATGGAGCGTCGCTTGCCATCTTCGAGCATGTCTACCAGCTTTGAGATCTCGTGCCCGAGTTCCCGGAGTGCTGAGCTGCTCTGAGTTGCCGTGGTTTGGTCCCGCTCTGAGTTCGTCTCTGCGGGGACGGCTGTTGCTCCATCTACTGGTGATCTCACCATTCTGCTGCTCTTTGCAAAAGCATCACAGCTCTCCTTCGTTTGTGGGGTTTGGATATTACTCATTTTGATGGGTCCCAACTCCTAAGCCGTTGTCCTTGTCCGTTGTACAGTCGCGTTATAATCTCATGGTTGTCTTTGCAAGCAGTGAGGCCATGCGAGGGTTGTCACCCGCCTTCATGGGGTCGAGTGTTCAGAGCCAGATCCGCGTTAATCAGGAATATTACATCTGAACCTATACTGCCAACTAAATGGCGACGATACGAGGAGCGTGCTTGGAGATTTGCCATGTTTTAACGGGACGGGGGCGGTAACAGCATTAGCCTAGCAGTCATTTCGGCCAGATTTCACTCCGCTTACTGAGATGCTAGAATACTGTCGGCCGTCAGCCCAGGGGTCGTCTAGTCGTGTATGGTTGTCCAGAGTTCGCAGCCTGAGACATTACTGGTCTCAGTCTCAGTCGCCTTCTCGTGTTAGCTAGGCGCGTCACGGGTGTGCAGCGCCTACCCAGGGGGTACCTGGCCACAGCCGGAGGTCACGAGTTGCTTTAATTACCACGGAACGGAATCGATCTGGCCATTTCCAGGTTAATGGCGTTCAGAATCTTTTCGCCTGCAAGAGGCACCTCTCCGGGCACTTACATCCCCTTGTCATTTTCAGTCGCCTCATACGACAAGCAATGACTAGCTGTGGTAGTATTCTATGGGCCGCTTACCACACGGCGTTGTATGTGTATGTGTATGTGTATGTGTATGTGTATGTGTATGTGTATGTGTATGTGTATGTGTATGTGTATGTGTATGTGTATGTGTATGTGTATGTGTATGTGTATGTGTATGTGTATGTGTATGTGTATGTGTATGGGTATGTGTATGTGTATGTGGTGTGTATGTGTATGTGTATGTGTATGTGTATGTGTATGTGTATGTGTATGTGTATGTGTATGTGTATGTGTATGTGTATGTGTATGTGTATGTGTATTTGTATGTGTATGTGTATGTTGTAAAAAGAGCACTTGCTTTTTAATGAAAAAGCCAGCACGTCAGTGCTGTTTTGTATATTTATTCATAATGAATTTATTCAGTTTTTATAATGTTCGCCTAGACTATGGATATACATATATACTTTAGCTGTTATTCGTTAATAGCTACAAAGAGAGGGAGAGTGAGTAGCTCGCATATGCCTGTATTAGTGAGTATATATATTGCTCACGGAATGCGCTCAGACGGAGCGTGGGATATGCAGCATAAGAATAAACGTTCAGCTAGTGAGGCTAGTGAACCGCGCTGCGTAATATGAGACCGAGTCAATACATAATGTGGCTCTGGGCTCGTTAACTATATTATTGTTATTGTATGCAACAAAGTGCTGCATACTTTATATTTAAGTACGGGGTATTCTGTAAGGGCATATACGCACTACACATCCCCTTTTAGAGAAATAACGTAACATCATGAATGTGTAGTTATTAAATGAACTTAATTATTAAGGTTTTCTTTTTTTTTCGTAAAAAAAAATTTTTTTTTTGTATATAATAAGAAATTTAAAATGTTGGAGTATAAAAATACAAAATTACTAAAGGTATAAAAATTTATAATTCGTTTATTTGTAAAAGATTTTTTGTTTCATTCTGTTGATCAGGCCGTCATGTATTTGTATTTTTTTTTTTTCGGAGTTCGAATTTATAAAGAGAATTTTAGATTATTAAGAAATAAGAATTTCTTATGAACTTTTTGTTTTTGTCTTTACTATCTTTAATAAAAATGTTGTCATTATCTTCTATTTTCTCTACTATATATGGTCCTAAATATACTGGGTCTAATTTGTGCCCTGTTTCGTTTCTTATAAGTACTTTATCTCCTACTTTTAATTCAAAGTTTTTTGTTTTTTCGTCATATTCTAATTTCCTATAAGCCTTGGCCTTTTCTAACACAATTCTAGCTCTTTTGTATGCTATTTCTAATCTTAATTTCCTTAGAATAGTCATCTAAATTATAAATAGGATCTATGTAATTAGTTTTGTTTAAGTCTATGAACTGTTTTGGTAGTCTGCCAAATACTAGTTCATATGGAAAATACTCATGCGTTGCTGATGTTGTCCTGTTGAAGCAATAAGTGAAATATTGAATCCAGACATCGCAGTCAGTTTTGCCTGCAGAAATGTATGAACGAATGTATTCATTAAATGCACGATGACTTCGTTCTGTTGTCCCTAATGTTTGATGATGATATGCAGTAGAGGTGAGATTCTTGATCTTCATATACTTGCATAAATCAGTTAAAATCTGGTTTTTATACTCTGTTCCCATGTCCGAGATGAACGTCAAACTTGAGTATCAAATTTTCAAATATAGCTTTTGCGACATTATTTGCGCTTTTGCTTTTTATTGGACTACTATTGGTACTATATATTTCGTAGAGACACATATTAATGTGACTATGTATTCATTGCCATTTTCCGATTTAGGTAGCGGATACATTGTATCCACTATCACTATATGGAAAGCATTCACAGGTGTTTCTGTGAGAGTCAAAGCGGTTTTTGTGTGCGACTTTGTTTTAGACATTTGGCATTTTTGACATCTACGTGCGTACTCTTTTATATGATGTGTCATATTTTTCCAGTAGTAGTGTCTTTTTATTTTCGCTAGCGTTCTTGTTATGCCGCTATGACATCCTTGAATTATGTCGTCATGGTATGTAGACAGTATTTGTTGCATCTCTTTTTCATCGTTTATTTGGGTCACCGGCTGGAGCAGCGGTACTCTTAAAGATTTTAATATATCATTGCCCATATTTTTAAAAGAATCTATTGAAATTGATTCAAAGATCTTTTCGCTCGGTGCCACCTTGAGTGATTGATTTTTAATATACCGGCCTCTTTTTCGACTCTTTGGAAGAACTGACCTAGGTCGAGAACTCCATAAATCGCTAACTTCAATCCTTGCGATAATTTTATTTCCAGCGTGTAGCGTGGTCCGTTGATTTTTCTCCTTTCCGTATGCAAAGGCTACATTTTGGTGGCTTGGAGCAGCTCTTTGCTTCGTGTCCTGTGTTCCCGCATCTGAAGCATGCGCCTTTCATATCGTCTCCGCTGGTGCGGTTCGCTGCAATGTGCCCAAAACCCTGGCATTTAAAGCATCGCTTTGGTTGCTCTATTGCACGAATACGGCAGACAACCCATCCGATCCTCACCTTGGCCTTCTCGACAAGCGTCCTGGCTTTTGGCGCTGGGAGAGTAACTGTGGCCCTTTGCTGGCCGCCAAATGCTGGCAGCGATTTGATCGTTTTAATCGGCAAGGAGTCGTCTTGTAAGGCACTTTAATCGCTTCGAGCACTTCCTCCTTAGTCGCCAGCTCATCCAGGTCCTTGATCTCCACCTGGGACGTTTCGGTCAGCGTTCTTACTACCGCCCGGTCACCCAATGCCTTTCCCACAGCTTCTTGAAGCTCATCTGCGGAGTGCTCCGGCTTCCTATTGAGGCGCAGCAGAAGATCGCCCTTCGCGGTCTTGCGAATGCCATGCACATCACCACTTAGGTGCTTGAGGGCCGGGTCGCTCTTCACGAGCCTGAGCATATCGGCATATGTGCAGTCACCCACTCCGTGGACTGTAATGGCGTCGGCTCTGGGACGCTTCTGCGTTCGCTTACGTCCGTTCACCGCTGTCCAGATCTCTGGGTTGCCATTATGGCAAGCTAAGTTGGAGTTTGCAGGGGCTGACTTTTGATGCGTGAGCACTGCCTGCTTCGCTGGGTTTTGACCTTGGCGTTTAGCCTTCTAGGAGGGGGTTCTGCGCTGCTCTGGCACGCCATCCCTCGGCCGTTTGGGCGTGCTTGCCTCTTTTTGGCCCCCGAGCTTCGTTGGGCGCGTCTTTAGCACGTTCGGCTCCGCTCGTCTGGCTAATGACGGCGTCGTTTGCGCCTCGTCGCACTTCGTTTCCGGCGCACAGAGCTTGAGCGCCACCTTCTGCAGGCTTTCTACTCTCGCGAGTTCCTCTCGCATCAGCCCGTTAATGTGGCGTTGTCCGTTGAACAGCGCCGTTAAGCCGTTTAGGACTAAGCCCATCTTCTCAATCGTGCCTCTTAGCGTTCTTGGCAGCTCCTCACTCGCTTTTGTCGGCGATATGTGTATATGTGTATGTGTGTATATGTATTTGTATGTGTAAATAAACATTTAGATTCTGTTATGCGCAAGGTCACTTCTTTATGTACTTCATCATTTGTAATGACTTCATGTACAGGACTTAATGTTGCATATCTTTGAGTTCTTTTATATTAATACGCGAAAGTGCGTCTGCTACGAAGTTATCTTTACCCTGAAGGTATTCTACTGTGAAGTCGTATTCTTCAAGCTCTAGCCGCATGCGAGTTAATTTCGAACTGGGATTTGTCATAGAAAAAAGATGTCAATGGTTTGTGATCCGTTTTAATAGTAAAGTGTTTGCCATAAATATATGGTCTAAAATGAGTAATTACCCAATGAATTGCCGCTAACTCTTGTTCTGTTGTGCTCTTATTGCTGCCCCCTTTTGTAAATGAGCGAGATTCCTAAGCCATTGGGAGCTGAATTCCGTCACGGTTCTGAGTTAGAACTGCTCCGCATCTGTTATAATGCAAAATTCTTTGCGAAAATCAGGATATTGTAATAATGTGGGGAGCATAAGCTTTTCTTTAAGGTATTAGAATGCGTTTTGGCATTCACTTGACCATTCAGAAGGAACATTCCTTTTTTATGTGCCGTGAATAATCGGCGAAGTTTTTTATAAATCGACATTAATAATTGCAGAATGCTACAAATCATCTCGCGCTGTCCGCATCATGAGGGACAGGATAATTTTTGATGACGTCAAATTTCTTGTCATCCGGCAATACTCCTTTGTCAGTGCAATTGTGACCTAAAAATGTCACTTCATGCATGAAAAATGAACATTTTTCTGGATGCAACTTGAGGTTATACTTCCTATATACATTAAAAACATCAGTTAATCATCAGTTACTAATCGCCATTTCTTTTCTTCCGAATTTGGTAATGATTTTTTCGGAACTAACAAGAGTGGGCTGTTATAGTCGGATACGATCTTGTCGTTTATTAATTTCCCTACTTGTTTTTGAATTTCTTTAACGTGGCTATGCTGGCTTCTGTAGTTTTTTATATAAATGGGTTCATCATCTTTAAGTCTTAATGTTTGTTTAAAGAAATTATTTGTCGCTATTGGTTCGGTTTCCAGTCCGAACACATCACTATACTTGGTGCATAATTCTGTTAGTTGACTTTTGAATTGTTCTGGAAAATTTTTATTTAATTTTGAAAGTACTTGTTCGCTTCTATTTTCTGGAGTATGAATGTCGTAATCTTTCAAATTTTCATATTGGATTTTGTTTACTTTGACCAATTGGTCGAAATTAGTGTTTAGAAGGCGAATGTATACATGTTTGGATGCTGCTATTGTATTTGCAACATAAATTCCATTATGTATTTCTTGATTAGGAACAAATATATAATCATTTATTGTATTAATGTCTATTTTTCGAATTACTTGGGATCTGGCTGGCAAAAGAACTGTATTGTTGCCAGCACTATATATTATCGGAACATAAAGAGGATAGTTTAAATTTTGAGGTCTAATTAAAAACCAGTCATCACTTGGCTTGAAATCTAATTGACAATTGAATTTTTTAATAAAATCCATGCCTATTATTCCATCATACGGTATTGAAAAATTGGAATCTACTAAATGAAATGCATGTGGAATAATATATTTTGTGGATTGAAGTTCTATTGAAGTTGTTCCTTGAGATTTTATTACCTACATTTACCTTGGCCTATGTCTTGGATGTTTATAATTTTTTCTTCTTGAATTTTGAAATTGTCTGAATTTATTTTTAAAAGTGAGATATCTGCACCAGTATCTATTAGGAATGAGAGTTTATTTTCAGTTGAATGATTATAAAAAGTGACAAATATATTAAGACTGTAATTGATAGAATGAACCTTCTCCAGTAAAAGGGTTGTTTCCTAAAAGGTTCTGAGAGTTTTCCGGCGTATTTTGCGCCATTCCCACATTGTTACTATTATAACCTTGGTTGAAGTTAACTCGGCCTCTTCCTCTATTTGGCCTAGTCTTCCTCCACGGTTATTGTAATTATTGTTATTGTTGTTAACGCCTCGGTTATAATTGTTGTGGTTGTAATTTCTGCCACGATTATAACCTCGGCCTCTTCTATTATTATTGCTTGCACCTCGTCGACAATACAGGACAGTGTTACTTTGACATGTTATCTCCGTGCACCTATTAACAAATTTGGAGACTGCATCATTCATATTTATGAATGTGCCTGCCTGCTTGATAAGTTTTACCTTATCAATTGAACAATTTTGGGTCATAGCTTTTACAGCTGTTGTAGTGCTGTATTTGTTTGCTAGTGATTGGCTTAGACCTTCACTGATATAGGCGCCTTCAAGGGCCTTTGCCAGTTTTGCCACCTCTTGGGTGTATTGGTTAGCCGTTTTATTTTTCTGTTGCAAATTAAGAAGCTTGGCAGATACAACTTCTACCGATTCTCCTTTTACTGCATTTGATAGTTGCGTAATGATTGCAGCAATTGTCTGCTCGTTAGCTCATGTGTGCCTTTTAAGGTTTCTAATAGATTCAAAGAATCAGGAAAATTTTGTAGATTTTCCGGCTTACCGCCAATCTCTGGTATCAGAGATGTGGCTAGCTTGATAAATTCTACAACTGATTGTGTCATGTTTACTAATTTTGTATCTTCTATTTGGTCGTTTGTCAGTAGTGACTTATCAAATGTTACCGGTGTATTTAACACCGATGGTAGATAAAGCTGGAGATCATACTTTTTATTTAAGTTTACCAGATTATCCCTTAGGCGCTGTAAAACGTCTGAAGTTTGGACTCTGTGTCAGCTTATGTCAGTTTATTTTGCACTCGGTAACTAGACTCCTGATTTCATTGTACTCATATACAAGGATCTCAGTATGTTTAATTATGGTGGGTCGTATGATTTATCGAAATTTTCCCTATGCCGCTTTATCTTTTCTACTATTTGGGACCAGTCCATGTAAGCTTCCGCTACTTAAATATTTTATTTAAGCAGTGGCTTAGACCTTGTCTAAGCGTTGGCTTGACTCATGGTTTAATTTAGGCAGAAAACCATTTTTTTTTTGGGTTAAGCCTTTTTTTCTTTTAATATTAATATTCATATATAATATGGGATCACACATAAAATTAAAAGGGAATTATCTTAAAAAATTTACAAATGCGTAATGTTAAATTTGTTTTCGTTAACTTTTACAAGACAAGTTGTTGTTTGTATCGTTCATTTTGAGGTTTTATTACATATAATTATTGAATTTGATGATTTTATTGTTTACAATCTGTATTTTTCCTACCTATTGTTTCGAATGGCTGTACGGGTCAAACGTGTTGCCGGTCGACTCAATTGTCGTCGGGCATTACAATTTTTAAGTTTTATTTATTACTATTTAGTTTAATGTGTTGGGCGCTGCCGGTACTGTTGTTATAGGGTCTTTTTCTTCTTCCCACGTAGGCATAAGGGGCGGTTTGCCTCTCATGCAACTCGTCTTACTTGCTTAGTATTCTCTCGTATGCATAAGCGGCGGTTTTCCTCTCATGTGTTGGTTGACTCTGCTTCCTTAGTGCCGCAGGTGGCCTCGCAATGGGGGCTGTAGAGGGGGCCCTCACAATCTGGTGGGCATCTGCGTGGGCGTGCTGGTATCTGTCTTGGCGGTGGACGATGATTCGTTGTTAGTTGTTTTATATTTATATCTGAGGGACAGGGCTCGCTCTTTGATTATAATAACGACTCGAGATGTTCGAGTTCGTCATGTAGTTTCACTGCAGTGTCCCATGGGAGGGGATTTTTGCATTTATAAAGGAGTCTTATGATTTCAGACTTTCTCCGTCTGATTCGCTCCTTAGTGCCACTGCGTCTTGGCTTATTTTTTGCCTTAGAGCTTATGCCCTGTACTCACTCAGTATATATATTTTTTTTTGTCCAGCTCCAGTCCAACTCCAAGCAGGTTGTATTTATTCCTCTAAGGCCTCTTGCAGGCTGACGCATCCCTTTGCTCAACGGGAGCAGCCTCTTCCAGTCCAACGTTGCTCATTTACTTCCCGGTATCTGCTGCTGCTGTCCGGGGCCTATGGGCTCAGGCGGTGCCGGTGCTGGTCATCGCACAGGCTGTCTTTGGCTTACTCGTTCGTGACATCTATTAAGTTACTCCTGTTGTTGTTGTTGTTGTTAAATTTGAAATTGTTCTCTCGGTTGTTGTCGTTGATTCAGATTCTGTTGCTTGTCACTTTCGACTTATAAGACATGCTGCACAATGTTTATTGCAATTTTTATTCATATTAACAATCAATCTTTGTTTTTGACGCCATCTCATTATACACTGTTATTAATTTATTTAAAAAATTTTTTTTTCGCACAACAATTTCAACATTTTACTTTTTATTCATTATTTTTTTTTTTAACAAAAACGGCAAACCACTGTCACGGTCGCTATGTAAAAAGAGCACTTGCTTTTTAATGAAAAAGCCAGCACGTCAGTGTTGTTTTGTATATTGATTCAGAATGAATTTATTCAGTTTTTATAATGTTCGCTTAGACTATGGATATACATATATACTTATGCTGTTATTCGTTAACAGCTACAAAGAGGGAGAGTGAGTAGCTCGCATATGCCTGTATTAGTGAGCATATATATTGCTTACGGAATGCGCTCAGACGGAGCGTGGGATATGCAGCATAAGAATAAACGAGACCGAGCCAATACATAATGTGGCTCTGGGCTCGTTTACTATATTATTGTTATTGTATGCAACAAAGTGCTGCATACTTTATATTTAAGTACGGGGTATTCTGTAAGGGCATATACGCACTACACATTCCCTTTTAGAATAATAACGTAACATTATGAATGTGTAGTTATTAATTGAACTTAATTAGTGAGGTTTTCTTTTTTTTTTCGTAAAAAAAATTTTTTATATAATAAGAAGTTTAAAATGTTGGAGTATAAAAATACAAAATTACTAAAGGTATAAAAATTTATAATTCGTTTATTTGAAAAAGATTTTTTTTTCATTCTGTTGATCAGGCCGTCATGTATTTTTATTTTATTTTTTTTTTCGGAGTTCGAATTCATAAAGAGAATTTTAGATTATTAAGAATTAAGAATTTCTTATGAACTTTTTGTTTTTTGTCTTTACTATCTTTAATAAAAATGTTGTCATTATCTTCTATTTTCTCTACTATATATGGTCCTAAATATACTGGGTCTAATTTGTGCCCTGTTTCGTTTCTTATAAGTACTTTATCTCCTACTTTTTATTCAAAGTTTTTTGTTTTTTCATCATATTCTAATTTCCTATAAGCCTTGGCCTTTTCTAACACAATTCTAGCTCTTTTGTATGCTAGTTCTAATCTTAAATTTATTTCCTTAGAATAGTCATCTAAATTATAAAAGGGATCTATGTAATTAGTTTTGTTTATGTCTATGAACTGTTTTGGTAGTCTGCCAAATACTAGTTCATATGGAAAATACTCATGCGTTGCTGATGGTGTCCTGTTGAAGCAATAAATGAAATGTTGAATCCAGACATCCCAGTCAGTTTTGCCTGCAGAAATGTATGAACGAATGAATTCATTAAATGCTCGATGACTTCGTTCTATTGTCCCTAATGTTTGATGATGATATGCAGTAGAGGTGAGATTCTTGATCTTCATATACTTGCATAAATCAGTTAAAATCTGGTTTTTATACTCTGTTCCCATGTCCGAGATGAACGTCAAACTTGAGTATCAAATTTTCAAATATAGCTTTTGCGACATTATTTGCGCTTTTGCTTTTTATTGGACTACTATTGGTACTATATATTTCGTAAGGACATATATTAATGTGACTATGTATTCATTGCCATTTTCCGATTTAGGTAGCGGATAAATTGTATCCACTATCACTATATCGAAAGCATTCACAGGTTTTTCTGTGAGAGTCAAAGGGTTTTGTGTGCGACTTTGTTTTAGACATTTGGCATTTTTGACATCTACGTGCGTACTCTTTTATATGATGTGTCATATTTTTCCAGTAGTAGTGTCTTTTTATTTTCGCTAGCGTTCTTGTTATGCCGCTATGACATCCTTGAATTATGTCGTCATGGTATGTAGACAGTATTTGTTGCATCTCTTTTTCATCGGTTATTTTTTAAAAGAATCTATTGAAATTGATTCAAAGATGTTTTCGCTCGGTGCTTTTCAAGGTCACTACTTTTCGTACTTCATCATTTGTAATGACTTCATGTACGTTGGGCTTAGATACATTTTTATGACTTTGCCTTGGCAGAAGTTTAAATTTTCTACTATACAGTAATTATTTTGTCTACTTTGTCGCCTGGTAATGACTTTCAGGACTTTATGCATATGCATAATGCATATCTTTGAGTTCTTTTATATTAATACGCGAAAGTGCGCCTGCTACGGAGTTATCTTTCCCATTTAGGTATTCTACTGTGAAGTCGTATTCTTCAAGCTTTAGCCGCATGCGAGTTAATTTCGAACTGGGATAGTCATAGAAAAAAAGATATGTCAATGGTCTGTGATCCGTTTTAATAGTAAAGTGTTTGCCATAAATATAGGGTCTAAAATGGGTAATTGCCCAATGAATTGCCGCTAACTCTTGTTTTGTTCTGCATAAGCTATTGGGAGCTGAATTCCGTCACGGTTCTGAGTTAGAACCGCTCCGCAAGCTTGTTTACTAGCTGTTATAATGCAAAATTCATTCCGAAAATCAGGATATTGTAATAATGTGGGGTTCATAAGTTTCTCTTTAAGGTATTGGAATGCGTTTTGGCATTCACTTGAAAATTCAAAAGGAACATTCCTTTTACATAATCTAGTTATGTGCCGTAAATAATCGGCGAAGTTTTTTATAAATAATAATAATAATTGCAGAATGCTACAAATCGTCTCGCGCTGTCCGCATAATGAGGGACAGGATAATTTTTGATGACGTCAAATTTCTTGTCATCTGGCAATACTCATTTGTCAGTGCATTTGTGACCTAAGAATGTCACTTTATGCATGAAAAATGAACAAAATGAACCTAAAGCAGGCTATATTTCCTGCATACATTAAAAACGTCAGTTAAGATTTTAATCATTTGTTTTTCGGAACATCCATATAAAGGAATGCCTGAGAGGGTTCTAAACCCGAGAATGCTATAGTCATCATTCTCTGAAATGAATTTGGTGCTATTTTAAGACAAAGTGGTATTCGCGTGAAGCGATATGAGTTATTTCTCGTTGAAAAAGATGTTATATTTCTTGAATTTTCTTCAAGTTCAGTTCAATTTGAAGGAAGCCTGACAGTAAGTCAAGGCATGAAAAGTATTTTGCTCTGCCCAGTTGGTCTAGAATATCATCAATTCTGGGGAGTGGGAATTTATCAGAAAGGAATTTTTTGTTGATTTGGCGATGTCAATTACTCATCTCCATTTCTTTTCTTCCGAATATGGTAATGATTTTTTCGGAACTAACAAGAGTGGGCTGTTATACTCGGATACAGATGGTTCTACGATTTTGTCATTTACTAATTTCCCTACTTGTTTTTGAATTTCTTCGACGTGGCTATGCAGGCTTCTGTAGTTTTTAATATAAATGGGTTCATCATCTTTAAGTCTTAATGTTTGTTTATAAAAATTATTTGTCGCAATTAGTTCGGTTTCCAGTCCGAACACATCACTATACTTGGTGCATAATTCTGTTAGTTGACTTTTGAATTGTTCTGGAAAATTTTTCTTTAATTTTGAAAGTACTCGTTCGCTTCTATTTTCTGCTGCTATTGTATTTGCAACATAAATTGTATTATGTATTTCTTGATTAGGAAAAAATAAATAATCGTTTACTGTAATAATGTCTATTTTTCGAATTACTTGGGATCTGGCTGGCAAAAGAACTCTATTGTTGCCAGCACTATATATTATCGGAACATAAAGAGGATAGTTTAAATTTTGAGGTCTAATTAAAATCCAGTCTTCACTTGGCTTGAAATCTAATTGACAATTGAATTTTTTAATAAAATCCATGCCTATTATTCCATCATACGGTATTGAAATTCGTGTGGAATAATATATTTTGTTGATTGTAGTTCTATTGAAGTTGTTCCTCGAGATTTTATTACACCTTGGCCTATGGCTTGGATTTGAAGTTGTTCCTCGAGATTTTATTACACCTTGGCCAATGGCTTGGATGTTTATAATTTTTATACCCTTGCAGAGGGTATAATAATTTTGTCTTGAAATGTGTAACGCATAGAAGGAGACATCTCCAACCCCATAAAGTGTATATATTCTTGATCTGCATCAACAACCGAGTCGATATAGCCATCTCCGTCTGTCTGTCTGTTTCTATGCGAACTAGTCCCTCCCGCCGTCGCTTTGTCTCGCTCGCGTCTATAGAGTGGGCAGTAGAACAATGCGTGCTCCGCGTCCTCAATCACACCGTGTCCACAGTGCTCGCAAAAGGGGTCGTCCTCATGATTAAACCTGTGTGAAACGCTTTAAAGCAGCCATGCCCAGTAAATATTTGTGTGTGTAGTGGTCTACATCGCCGTGTCGCCGCTGTAGCCAAAGCTTCAGGTTTGGGATTAGTCTGTGGGTCCATCTGCCACTTGAGCTCGCATCCCATTTGCTTTGCCATTGTTCGATGGTGTTGTCCCTCAGTTGCCTGTTGGTGGTTGCCCCACTTTGCCTTTCGCCCGCCATCAGGCCGAGTGGGATCATGCTTGCCAGTACTAAGGCCGCGTCTTCGAATACAGTTCGGAAGGTGGCTACACGCAATGCACATCGTCGGTATGCAGCATTGCATCCTCGGCTGTAAGATGCAACCTCCATATGGGGGGCCCATATGTTGGATCCGTAGAGGATTGTGGACGTCACCACTCCAGCTATTAGCCTTCTGCTCCTCTGCCTTGGTCCTTTGGTGTTCGCCAACATTCGGCTAATGGCTGTTGTAACACTGGCCGCTATGTGGCTAATATACTCCAGGTGCTGTTTATACGACAGTCTGTGGTCTATCATGACGCCTAGGTATTTGATGGCGTGCTTGGACTTAATGATAGCACTGCCAACGCGCAATGATGTCGTCTCAACTATCTTTCTGCTGCTTATTAAGACTGCCTCCGACTTCTGCTCCGCTAGCGTGAGTCCGTTTTGGGATAGCCACTCAATTATCCTGTCGATGACCGCACTGCTCCTAAGAGCGACCTGACCGAGTTTCTTCGCCACAGTAACAACAGCCATGTCATCGGCGAACCCAATGATTGTGTTGCCCTCTGGTAGGCAAAGGCGCAGTACTCCGTCGTACATGACGTTCCACAGTAGCGGCCCGAGAAAAGAGCCCTGAGGAACGCCTCCAGTTACCCTGTACTGTCGTTGGCCGTCTTCCGTGTCGTAATTTGGCACTTTGTCCTTGAAGTAGCTGGTCACTAACTTTATTATTTGGGTCGGGATGTGTCTGGCCGTTAGCGCTTCTAGTATTTTTGTCCAATTGGCTGAGTTGAACGCGTTCCTGACATCCAACGTACAGACTAGGCAGTACTGTTTGGTGCCACCTGTCCATCTTGTGCCTTGGATAGCGTCTTCTGCTAGTTCAGCCACGGCCCTGTTGGCATCCGTGGTGCTCCTGTGTTTCCTGAAGCCGAATTGACGTTCAGACAGACCGCGCACTTCAGCAAGCCGGCATTCTAGGCGATTGCATATTATACGCTGAAATATTTTTCCCATCGTGTCCAGCATACACAGGGGGCGGTATGAGGAGGGATCATCCAGTTTCTTGACGGGCTTCGGGATGAGCACAAGTCGCTGGAGTTTCCATCTACGTGGTACTGTGCATTCCGCTATACATTCATTGTACAACTCTACGAAGCTTCTGGGCTGTGCAGCAATGACAGCTTTTATTACCCCGTTCGGTATTCCGTCTGATCCAGGGGATTTGTCGGCCTCTAGCTTCGCAGCAATGCTCAGAACCTCATTGTCGACGGTGGGTGCACAGTCGTTTATTCCATTTGCTGGTAGTTGCGGTGCAATTCCAGGTGTCTGTCGAGGAAAGAGCGTTAGGACTATTTGTTTGAGATGTTCCGGGTTTTTTGGCATTGGTTGCCTGCATAGCCTTCCCATGACTAGCTTGTAAGCCAGTCCAAAGGGCTCCGCGTCCGCAGCGTCGCAAAGCTCTTGGAAGTATCCGCTTGGCTTTCTGCAGATGGTGCTCAAAATTGGGGGACGGTCTTGACCGTTGGCTCATCCGCCCAGCTGCGAGGCACTCTTTGCGCGCTTTGGCTATGTCCTCGTTCCACCAGGCTACCGGTCGTCGCAAGCGTTGGTGATAGTCTCTGCTATCGGTCAGCAGAGCTGTTGGCATCGCCTCTTATGCCAAGTCCTTCTACCATAGGGGGAAGTCTTTCCAGGTCCATAGTGTCCATCTTGTATCCAGTGTGCTGGAGCCTTCTACTGGCGCCTCTGCTTCCAAGTTGAGAGGTGTCCGTTATCACCAGGAAGTGGTCGCTGTGGGTGTATACATCCGATACATGCCATTTGGCGTCTCGGGCAACGTCTGGACTGGCAAACGTCAGGTCTATGATCGATTCGCGACCCGCTTTGCTGTAAGTGCTTCTTGTGCCGATGTTCAGTAGACAGACATTTAGCGAAGCAAGTATGTCCAGCAGGATGGTTCCCCTTGGTGTCGTTCTGCTGTGTACTCTGCCAGGGGTATGCTTGGTGGTATGTAGCAGCTATAAACGTATATGCGACCACATTTTGCCCTAGCAAACCCTTTGCGAGTCATCCGTTGAGTGAGCTGGTATGGTGCATGCCCGCAGCTCCATAGTGCTGCTCCAGCGTCTAGGCTTTCGTGCCACACTCCGATATGTTTGGGTGTATACGGTTCGCTAATGATGGCTACATCAATTCTCTTCTCCCGGGTCGTTTGTGCGAGCAGATCCTGGGCTGCTCTGCAGTGGTTTAGGTTAAGTTGCAGGAACTTAACCATTTTTAAGCGCTTTGTAGGCCTTCTTATACTTCGGGCAGTTCCTGCTCAGAGTTGAGTGCGCGGCTTGGCTAGTTCCCGTGCCCATTCTTGTGCAGAGGATGCACTTTGCCTCATGCGTGCACTGTCCAGACTTGTGCCCAGTACTTGCGCATTTAATACACGTCTCATTTCCAACCGGATGCTGGCTCTTGCACCTGGTGGATGTATGGCCGAATCCCATGCATCTGAAGCATCTCTTTGGCTCGATCTTTTGACGTATTCGGCATATAACCCACTCTATGCGACCTTGCCGGTTTCGAGCAGTTTCGTGGCCAGCGATGCGATCTGTGTTCCTCCGTAGGCCGCCCTCATAGTAGGCGTTGCTTCTACTGGTATGTCTCCTTCCACCGAGGCAAAGAGAGCTGTGAGGACCTCATCTGCTGTCGTGGACTCATCGTGGCTTGGGGCCAAGATCTAATTTTTTTCTGTAACCTCGTTCGTCGGCTTTTGCGCCGCTGTCGGTGGCTTACTGCCTGCACCGCCTTCTTCCGTCTGCGTTGCCGTGTCGCATTTAGAATTGCTTCTGGCGCTTTCTTCAGCATGGCTCATCTGCTTATGGGCCTCTTCGCTGCATCGCATGCACAGGTTTTCCGTGAGCTGCGTTTTGACTACTTCTTGCAGCTCTTTTAGTCTCGCTAGCATGCTCTTAGTGGCCAAGTTTATATGCCTCATCGCTGGCTGCTCTTGGCTGCTGGCACTGCAGCGGACACTTGATGTGTAGTTGGGCCGTCTGCGGTGTCGTATTGCAGCATTCTTCCAGTGAAGTAGCTGCGTATCGTCTCCTGAAGATAATATGGGACGCGGAACGTTGACAATGCATCCAATATTTTGTCCCACCTGGCTGTGTTAAAGGCGTTTTTAACATCCAGCGTGACGATGTGGCAGTACTTTTTTGTGCCGCTTTTCCATCTGGATCCTTGGATGGCGTTTGTTGCTATACCGACCACTTTCTCCAGAGCGTCTATTGTAGACTTTGCCTTGGTGAAACCAAATTGGCTTTGGGACAGGCCACCATTGTTGTCGACAGCTACCTGAAACCTGTTGCAGATTAGCTTCTCCAGCACTTTGCCTAACGTGTCCAGGAGGCAAATCGGCCTGTATGGCGATGGGTCGTCGTGCGGCTTACCAGGCTTCGGTAATAAAACTAACGTTTGGAGTTTCCATATTGTGGGGAAAGTTCTCTCCATTAGACACATGTTAAAAAGCTGCACGAACTGCGCGGGCCGCAAAGTCATCCTGTCGATGACCGCACTGCTCCTAAGAGCGACCTGACCGAGTTTCTTCGCCACAGTAACAACAGCCATGTCATCGGCGAACCCAATGATTGTGTTGCCCTCTGGTAGGCAAAGGCGCAGTACTCCGTCGTACATGACGTTCCACAGTAGCGGCCCGAGAAAAGAGCCCTGAGGAACGCCTCCAGTTACCCTGTGCTGTCGTTGGCCGTCTTCCGTGTCGTAATTTGGCACTTTGTCCTTGAAGTAGCTGGTCACTAACTTTATTATTTGGGTCGGGATGTGTCTGGCCGTTAGCGCTTCTAGTATTTTTGTCCAATTGGCTGAGTTGAACGCGTTCCTGACATCCAACGTACAGACTAGGCAGTACTGTTTGGTGCCACCTGTCCATCTTGTGCCTTGGATAGCGTCTTCTGCTAGTTCAGCCACGGCCCTGTTGGCATCCGTGGTGCTCCTGTGTTTCCTGAAGCCGAATTGACGTTCAGACAGACCGCGCACTTCAGCAAGCCGGCATTCTAGGCGATTGCATATTATACGCTGAAATATTTTTCCCATCGTGTCCAGCATACACAGGGGGCGGTATGAGGAGGGATCATCCAGTTTCTTGACGGGCTTCGGGATGAGCACAAGTCGCTGGAGTTTCCATCTACGTGGTACTGTGCATTCCGCTATACATTCATTGTACAACTCTACGAAGCTTCTGGGCTGTGCAGCAATGACAGCTTTTATTACCCCGTTCGGTATTCCGTCTGATCCAGGGGATTTGTCGGCCTCTAGCTTCGCAGCAATGCTCAGAACCTCATTGTCGACGGTGGGTGCACAGTCGTTTATTCCATTTGCTGGTAGTTGCGGTGCAATTCCAGGTGTCTGTCGAGGAAAGAGCGTTAGGACTATTTGTTTGAGATGTTCCGGGTTTTTTGGCATTGGTTGCCTGCATAGCCTTCCCATGACTAGCTTGTAAGCCAGTCCAAAGGGCTCCGCGTCCGCAGCGTCGCAAAGCTCTTGGAAGTATCCGCTTGGCTTTCTGCAGATGGTGCTCAAAATTGGGGGACGGTCTTGACCGTTGGCTCATCCGCCCAGCTGCGAGGCACTCTTTGCGCGCTTTGGCTATGTCCTCGTTCCACCAGGCTACCGGTCGTCGCAAGCGTTGGTGATAGTCTCTGCTATCGGTCAGCAGAGCTGTTGGCATCGCCTCTTATGCCAAGTCCTTCTACCATAGGGGGAAGTCTTTCCAGGTCCATAGTGTCCATCTTGTATCCAGTGTGCTGGAGCCTTCTACTGGCGCCTCTGCTTCCAAGTTGAGAGGTGTCCGTTATCACCAGGAAGTGGTCGCTGTGGGTGTATACATCCGATACATGCCATTTGGCGTCTCGGGCAACGTCTGGACTGGCAAACGTCAGGTCTATGATCGATTCGCGACCCGCTTTGCTGTAAGTGCTTCTTGTGCCGATGTTCAGTAGACAGACATTTAGCGAAGCAAGTATGTCCAGCAGGATGGTTCCCCTTGGTGTCGTTCTGCTGTGTACTCTGCCAGGGGTATGCTTGGTGGTATGTAGCAGCTATAAACGTATATGCGACCACATTTTGCCCTAGCAAACCCTTTGCGAGTCATCCGTTGAGTGAGCTGGTATGGTGCATGCCCGCAGCTCCATAGTGCTGCTCCAGCGTCTATGCTTTCGTGCCACACTCCGATATGTTTGGGTGTATACGGTTCGCTAATGATGGCTACATCAATTCTCTTCTCCCGGGTCGTTTGTGCGAGCAGATCCTGGGCTGCTCTGCAGTGGTTTAGGTTAAGTTGCAGGAACTTAACCATTTTTAAGCGCTTTGTAGGCCTTCTTATACTTCGGGCAGTTCCTGCTCAGAGTTGAGTGCGCGGCTTGGCTAGTTCCCGTGCCCATTCTTGTGCAGAGGATGCACTTTGCCTCATGCGTGCACTGTCCAGACTTGTGCCCAGTACTTGCGCATTTAATACACGTCTCATTTCCAACCGGATGCTGGCTCTTGCACCTGGTGGATGTATGGCCGAATCCCATGCATCTGAAGCATCTCTTTGGCTCGATCTTTTGACGTATTCGGCATATAACCCACTCTATGCGACCTTGCCGGTTTCGAGCAGTTTCGTGGCCAGCGATGCGATCTGTGTTCCTCCGTAGGCCGCCCTCATAGTAGGCGTTGCTTCTACTGGTATGTCTCCTTCCACCGAGGCAAAGAGAGCTGTGAGGACCTCATCTGCTGTCGTGGACTCATCGTGGCTTGGGGCCAAGATCTAATTTTTTTCTGTAACCTCGTTCGTCGGCTTTTGCGCCGCTGTCGGTGGCTTACTGCCTGCACCGCCTTCTTCCGTCTGCGTTGCCGTGTCGCATTTAGAATTGCTTCTGGCGCTTTCTTCAGCATGGCTCATCTGCTTATGGGCCTCTTCGCTGCATCGCATGCACAGGTTTTCCGTGAGCTGCGTTTTGACTACTTCTTGCAGCTCTTTTAGTCTCGCTAGCATGCTCTTAGTGGCCAAGTTTATATGCCTCATCGCTGGCTGCTCTTGGCTGCTGGCACTGCAGCGGACACTTGATGTGTAGTTGGGCCGTCTGCGGTGTCGTATTGCAGCATTCTTCCAGTGAAGTAGCTGCGTATCGTCTCCTGAAGATAATATGGGACGCGGAACGTTGACAATGCATCCAATATTTTGTCCCACCTGGCTGTGTTAAAGGCGTTTTTAACATCCAGCGTGACGATGTGGAAGTACTTTTTTGTGCCGCTTTTCCATCTGGATCCTTGGATGGCGTTTGTTGCTATACCGACCACTTTCTCCAGAGCGTCTATTGTAGACTTTGCCTTGGTGAAACCAAATTGGCTTTGGGACAGGCCACCATTGTTGTCGACAGCTACCTGAAACCTGTTGCAGATTAGCTTCTCCAGCACTTTGCCTAACGTGTCCAGGAGGCAAATCGGCCTGTATGGCGATGGGTCGTCGTGCGGCTTACCAGGCTTCGGTAATAAAACTAACGTTTGGAGTTTCCATATTGTGGGGAAAGTTCTCTCCATTAGACACATGTTAAAAAGCTGCACGAACTGCGCGGGCCGCAAAGTCATCCTGTCGATGACCGCACTGCTCCTAAGAGCGACCTGACCGAGTTTCTTCGCCACAGTAACAACAGCCATGTCATCGGCGAACCCAATGATTGTGTTGCCCTCTGGTAGGCAAAGGCGCAGTACTCCGTCGTACATGACGTTCCACAGTAGCGGCCCGAGAAAAGAGCCCTGAGGAACGCCTCCAGTTACCCTGTACTGTCGTTGGCCGTCTTCCGTGTCGTAATTTGGCACTTTGTCCTTGAAGTAGCTGGTCACTAATTTTATTATTTGGGTCGGGATGTGTCTGGCCGTTAGCGCTTCTAGTATTTTTGTCCAATTGGCTGAGTTGAACGCGTTCCTGACATCCAACGTACAGACTAGGCAGTAGTCCTGCCACCTGTCCATCTTGTGCCTTGGATAGCGTCTTCTGCTAGTTCAGCCACGGCCCTGTTGGCATCCGTGGTGCACCTGTGTTTCCTGAAGCCGAATTGACGTTCAGACAGACCGCGCACTTCAGCAAGCTGGCATTCTAGGCGATTGCATATTATACGCTGAAATATTTTTCCCATCGTGTCCAGCATACACAGGGGGCGGTATGAGGAGGGATCATCCAGTTTCTTGACGGGCTTCGGGATGAGCACAAGTCGCTGGAGTTTCCATCTACGTGGTACTGTGCATTCCGCTATACATTCATTGTACAACTCCACGAAGCTTCTGGGCTGTGCAGCAATGACAGCTTTTATTACCCCGTTCGGTATTCCGTCTGATCCAGGGGATTTGTCGGCCTCTAGCTTCGCAGCAATGCTCAGAACCTCATTGTCGACGGTGGGTGCACAGTCGTTTATTCCATTTGCTGGTAGTTGCGGTGCAATTCCAGGTGTCTGTCGAGGAAAGAGCGTTAGGACTATTTGGTTTGAGATGTTCCGGGTTTTTTGGCATTGGTTGCCTGCATAGCCTTCCCATGACTAGCTTGTAAGCCAGTCCAAAGGGCTCCGCGTCCGCAGCGTCGCAAAGCTCTTGGAAGTATCCGCTTGGCTTTCTGCAGATGGTGCTCAAAATTGGGGGACGGTCTTGACCGTTGGCTCATCCGCCCAGCTGCGAGGCACTCTTTGCGCGCTTTGGCTATGTCCTCGTTCCACCAGGCTACCGGTCGTCGCAAGCGTTGGTGATAGTCTCTGCTATCGGTCAGCAGAGCTGTTGGCATCGCCTCTTATGCCAAGTCCTTCTACCATAGGGGGAAGTCTTTCCAGGTCCATAGTGTCCATCTTGTATCCAGTGTGCTGGAGCCTTCTACTGGCGCCTCTGCTTCCAAGTTGAGAGGTGTCCGTTATCACCAGGAAGTGGTCGCTGTGGGTGTATACATCCGATACATGCCATTTGGCGTCTCGGGCAACGTCTGGACTGGCAAACGTCAGGTCTATGATCGATTCGCGACCCGCTTTGCTGTAAGTGCTTCTTGTGCCGATGTTCAGTAGACAGACATTTAGCGAAGCAAGTATGTCCAGCAGGATGGTTCCCCTTGGTGTCGTTCTGCTGTGTACTCTGCCAGGGGTATGCTTGGTGGTATGTAGCAGCTATAAACGTATATGCGACCACATTTTGCCCTAGCAAACCCTTTGCGAGTCATCCGTTGAGTGAGCTGGTATGGTGCATGCCCGCAGCTCCATAGTGCTGCTCCAGCGTCTAGCAGCATTCCTGTGCAGAGGATGCACTTTGCCTCATGCGTGCACTGTCCAGACTTGTGCCCAGTACTTGCGCATTTAATACACGTCTCATTTCCAACCGGATGCTGGCTCTTGCACCTGGTGGATGTATGGCCGAATCCCATGCATCTGAAGCATCTCTTTGGCTCGATCTTTTGACGTATTCGGCATATAACCCACTCTATGCGACCTTGCCGGTTTCGAGCAGTTTCGTGGCCAGCGATGCGATCTGTGATCCTCCGTAGGCCGCCCTCATAGTAGGCGTTGCTTCTACTGGTATGTCTCCTTCCACCGAGGCAAAGAGAGCTGTGAGGACCTCATCTGCTGTCGTGGACTCATCGTGGCTTGGGGCCAAGATCTAATTTTTTCTGTAACCTCGTTCGTCGGCTTTTGCGCCGCTGTCGGTGGCTTACTGCCTGCACCGCTTTCTTCCGTCTGCGTTGCCGTGTCGCATTTAGAATTGCTTCTGGCGCTTTCTTCAGCATGGCTCATCTGCTTATGGGCCTCTTCGCTGCGTTTTGACTACTTCTTGCAGCTCTTTTAGTCTCGCTAGCATGCTCTTAGTGGCCAGGTTTATATGCCTCATCGCTGGCTGCTCTTGGCTGCTGGCACTGCAGCGGACACTTGATGTGTAGTTGGGCCGTCTGCGGTGTCGTATTGCAGCATTCTTCCAGTGAAGTAGCTGCGTATCGTCTCCTGAAGATAATATGGGACGCGGAACGTTGACAATGCATCCAATATTTTGTCCCACCTGGCTGTGTTAAAGGCGTTTTTAACATCCAGCGTGACGATGTGGCAGTACTTTTTTGTGCCGCTTTTCCATCTGGATCCTTGGATGGCGTTTGTTGCTATACCGACCACTTTCTCCAGAGCGTCTATTGTAGACTTTGCCTTGGTGAAACCAAATTGGCTTTGGGACAGGCCACCATTGTTGTCGACAGCTACCTGAAACCTGTTGCAGATTAGCTTCTCCAGCACTTTGCCTAACGTGTCCAGGAGGCAAATCGGCCTGTATGGCGATGGGTCGTCGTGCGGCTTACCAGGCTTCGGTAATAAAACTAACGTTTGGAGTTTCCATATTGTGGGGAAGTTCTCTCCATTAGGCACATGTTAAAAAGCACGAACTGCGCGGGCCGCAAAGACATGGCTGGTTTCAGTGCTCGGTTGGGGATTCCATCCGGACCTGGTGCCTTGCTGAGCTTTAGGCTTCTGGCGATCGTCAGCACCTCTTCGACTGAGACTTCGTCGATGAGAGACGGCATGGCTGCTACGTGGCTCGATGGTATGGCTTGCGTATGTAATACGTTCGGTCTGATTGGGAATAGCCTTTCCACAATCGACTTCAGCTCACTTGGGTCAGAAGGCTGCGCCTGTTTGCCGGCGTAGAGTCTTTTAACGACAGTTTTGTACGCCTTGCCCCAAGGATCATATTCGGCTGAGTCGCATAACTCCAGGAAACATTCTCGTTTGCTATCTCTTATGGACTTTTTTAGCATTTTTCTGGCACTATGATACCTTAGCTGCTCTTCGGCATAGTTGGGTCTACCTCGGGCTCGCTGGTATCTCCTCCTGGCTTGGATGCAGTTCCGCCGTGCTTCGGCAATATTTTCGTTGCACCAGTACGTGGGTAAATGGTGGCGCCGAAACGTTTTACGGGTTTGCATGCTCTCGTCACAGGCACGCGATAGCTGGCATGCCAGTTGGGAGGCTCTTCTCTCTGCGTTGCCGGCAGTGACAAGCGAGTGGACTGCATTCGAAAAGGCCACGGGGTCGAAAGTATCCAGGCGGTAAGCTTTCCGACATAGGCTTCTAGTGCTGCAGTTCCTTCACCAATCGTGCATATTATTGCGGAGTGGTCGCTTGCGGTGTATACGTCACTTAGTTGCCATTTTGTTGCGCTAAAAAGTGACGAGCTTGCGAAGGTAAGATCGATTATGAATCCGATACCACCTCGAGTGAAGGTATATTCCGAGCCGAAGCTTAGCAGGGCTATATCTAGGGCTGCGAAGCTTTCCAACAGGGCACGACTTCTTGCGTTAGTTGCTTGGCTGCTCCATTCCACTGCCCAGGCGTTGAAGTCACCAGCAATAATGACCTTCCGCCCCCTTGCGTCATCTACTAATGCATCTAATGCAGCTGTAAATGCGCAGAGCTGCATGCTTGGGGCCAGGTAGCAGCTTTATATCCACAGGCTGCCGCTTTGTGCGCGTACAAACCCAGTAAAGGACTCTATTTTTGTCAGCGATGTCGATGGGTCGCCACATACCCAGAGCGCAGCTTTTCCATCCCTATCCTCGGTCCATATTCTCGGGCAGTTTGTTTCTCGGTGGTGGGGTTCGCTGATAATGGCAATATCAATGCGCATCTCCCTAACAGTCTGCTCCAAGATGGCTTGAACAGCTATGTAGTGGTTAAGGTTTATATGGAGTAACCTTAACATTTCATTCAGCCAACTTTCAGGAAACCTACCGAGAGGGCCTTTTTTGCGCTTTCCGCTGGTAGTCTTATAGTCGCCGTTTGTGTTTGGCCATACGACTTACGGAGGCATATATTCTCTGGGGTTATGTCCAATATTTGGATTTGACCCCTCATCGCCTCGCATATGTCCTCTCTGGTCGTGATCTCGTCCAGGTCCTTGTACTCAATGGAGACTCGGTGGGACAGCGTCCGGACCTCTGCATTTTCGCCAAGCGTTTCGCCCACCAGGCTGCTAAATGCTGTGGTATTCTCTCCCGAATTCCTAAGCTGAAGTAGCAGTTCTCCTTTTTGTGTCCTCCTTATTTTTGACACCGCTTTTCCGAGCTCGCCTAGTTTCTTATCTGCTTTAACTTTTCTCAGTATCTCTGAGTAGCTCGCTTCACCTTTTGCCGAGATGACTATAGCATCCGGTCGCGTCTTTTCCTTAAGCAATCCCTTGCTCTTTTTCCGGGTGACCTCCTTCCTATTTTTGTGGGTGACCTCCTTCCACTTGTCGCCGTCCGCTTTGGGGCTCGGTGTCTCCTGCACCGTTGTTACGGTAGGCTGGTTACCGACTGGCCCTCGGATTCGCTTAGTTTGGGGCGTCCGTACCGTGGCCTGCTTCCGCTTGACGTCTACCGTCGTCCTGAAAAGAGGCGAGGTTTGACACGACTGGTGCGTCCTGATTACCTCCTTGGCTCCTTCGTCGTGTAGCTGGATGGCCGCCAGCTCGTAGAGCACTCTGATGCTCTCTATTGAGTCTCACATGGGCTGGTGTATGGAGCGTCGCTTGCCATCTTCGAGCATGTCTACCAGCTTTGAGATCTCGTGCCCGAGTTCCCGGAGTGCTGAGCTGCTCTGAGTTGCCGTGGTTTGGTCCCGCTCTGAGTTCGTCTCTGCGGGGACGGCTGTTGCTCCATCTACTGGTGATCTCACCATTCTGCTGCTCTTTGCAAAAGCATCACAGCTCTCCTTCGTTTGTGGGGTTTGGATATTACTCATTTTGATGGGTCCCAACTCCTAAGCCGTTGTCCTTGTCCGTTGTACAGTCGCGTTATAATCTCATGGTTGTCTTTGCAAGCAGTGAGGCCATGCGAGGGTTGTCACCCGCCTTCATGGGGTCGAGTGTTCAGAGCCAGATCCGCGTTAATCAGGAATATTACATCTGAACCTATACTGCCAACTAAATGGCGACGATACGAGGAGCGTGCTTGGAGATTTGCCATGTTTTAACGGGACGGGGGCGGTAACAGCATTAGCCTAGCAGTCATTTCGGCCAGATTTCACTCCGCTTACTGA
The DNA here is from genome assembly GCA_030788265.1 of Drosophila americana. Lineage (NCBI taxonomy): Eukaryota > Metazoa > Arthropoda > Insecta > Diptera > Drosophilidae > Drosophila > Drosophila americana. The sequence goes on along the minus strand of JAURSC010000032.1, from coordinate 39,361 downwards.
GATGCTAGAATACTGTCGGCCGTCAGCCCAGGGGTCGTCTAGTCGTGTATGGTTGTCCAGAGTTCGCAGCCTGAGACATTACTGGTCTCAGTCTCAGTCGCCTTCTCGTGTTAGCTAGGCGCGTCACGGGTGTGCAGCGCCTACCCAGGGGGTACCTGGCCACAGCCGGAGGTCACGAGTTGCTTTAATTACCACGGAACGGAATCGATCTGGCCATTTCCAGGTTAATGGCGTTCAGAATCTTTTCGCCTGCAAGAGGCACCTCTCCGGGCACTTACATCCCCTTGTCATTTTCAGTCGCCTCATACGACAAGCAATGACTAGCTGTGGTAGTATTCTATGGGCCGCTTACCACACGGCGTTGTATGTGTATGTGTATGTGTATGTGTATGTGTATGTGTATGTGTATGTGTATGTGTATGTGTATGTGTATGTGTATGTGTATGTGTATGTGTATGTGTATGTGTATGTGTATGTGTATGTGTATGTGTATGTGTATGTGTATGGGTATGTGTATGTGTATGTGTGTGTGTATGTGTATGTGTATGTGTATGTGTATGTGTATGTGTATGTGTATGTGTATGTGTATGTGTATGTGTATGTGTATTTGTATGTGTATGTGTATGTTGTAAAAAGAGCACTTGCTTTTTAATGAAAAAGCCAGCACGTCAGTGCTGTTTTGTATATTTATTCATAATGAATTTATTCAGTTTTTATAATGTTCGCCTAGACTATGGATATACATATATACTTTAGCTGTTATTCGTTAATAGCTACAAAGAGAGGGAGAGTGAGTAGCTCGCATATGCCTGTATTAGTGAGTATATATATTGCTCACGGAATGCGCTCAGACGGAGCGTGGGATATGCAGCATAAGAATAAACGTTCAGCTAGTGAGGCTAGTGAACCGCGCTGCGTAATATGAGACCGAGTCAATACATAATGTGGCTCTGGGCTCGTTAACTATATTATTGTTATTGTATGCAACAAAGTGCTGCATACTTTATATTTAAGTACGGGGTATTCTGTAAGGGCATATACGCACTACACATCCCCTTTTAGAGAAATAACGTAACATCATGAATGTGTAGTTATTAAATGAACTTAATTATTAAGGTTTTCTTTTTTTTTCGTAAAAAAAAATTTTTTTTTGTATATAATAAGAAATTTAAAATGTTGGAGTATAAAAATACAAAATTACTAAAGGTATAAAAATTTATAATTCGTTTATTTGTAAAAGATTTTTTGTTTCATTCTGTTGATCAGGCCGTCATGTATTTGTATTTTTTTTTTTTCGGAGTTCGAATTTATAAAGAGAATTTTAGATTATTAAGAAATAAGAATTTCTTATGAACTTTTTGTTTTTTGTCTTTACTATCTTTAATAAAAATGTTGTCATTATCTTCTATTTTCTCTACTATATATGGTCCTAAATATACTGGGTCTAATTTGTGCCCTGTTTCGTTTCTTATAAGTACTTTATCTCCTACTTTTAATTCAAAGTTTTTTGTTTTTTCGTCATATTCTAATTTCCTATAAGCCTTGGCCTTTTCTAACACAATTCTAGCTCTTTTGTATGCTATTTCTAATCTTAATTTCCTTAGAATAGTCATCTAAATTATAAATAGGATCTATGTAATTAGTTTTGTTTAAGTCTATGAACTGTTTTGGTAGTCTGCCAAATACTAGTTCATATGGAAAATACTCATGCGTTGCTGATGTTGTCCTGTTGAAGCAATAAGTGAAATATTGAATCCAGACATCGCAGTCAGTTTTGCCTGCAGAAATGTATGAACGAATGTATTCATTAAATGCACGATGACTTCGTTCTGTTGTCCCTAATGTTTGATGATGATATGCAGTAGAGGTGAGATTCTTGATCTTCATATACTTGCATAAATCAGTTAAAATCTGGTTTTTATACTCTGTTCCCATGTCCGAGATGAACGTCAAACTTGAGTATCAAATTTTCAAATATAGCTTTTGCGACATTATTTGCGCTTTTGCTTTTTATTGGACTACTATTGGTACTATATATTTCGTAGAGACACATATTAATGTGACTATGTATTCATTGCCATTTTCCGATTTAGGTAGCGGATACATTGTATCCACTATCACTATATGGAAAGCATTCACAGGTGTTTCTGTGAGAGTCAAAGCGGTTTTTGTGTGCGACTTTGTTTTAGACATTTGGCATTTTTGACATCTACGTGCGTACTCTTTTATATGATGTGTCATATTTTTCCAGTAGTAGTGTCTTTTTATTTTCGCTAGCGTTCTTGTTATGCCGCTATGACATCCTTGAATTATGTCGTCATGGTATGTAGACAGTATTTGTTGCATCTCTTTTTCATCGTTTATTTGGGTCACCGGCTGGAGCAGCGGTACTCTTAAAGATTTTAATATATCATTGCCCATATTTTTAAAAGAATCTATTGAAATTGATTCAAAGATCTTTTCGCTCGGTGCCACCTTGAGTGATTGATTTTTAATATACCGGCCTCTTTTTCGACTCTTTGGAAGAACTGACCTAGGTCGAGAACTCCATAAATCGCTAACTTCAATCCTTGCGATAATTTTATTTCCAGCGTGTAGCGTGGTCCGTTGATTTTTCTCCTTTCCGTATGCAAAGGCTACATTTTGGTGGCTTGGAGCAGCTCTTTGCTTCGTGTCCTGTGTTCCCGCATCTGAAGCATGCGCCTTTCATATCGTCTCCGCTGGTGCGGTTCGCTGCAATGTGCCCAAAACCCTGGCATTTAAAGCATCGCTTTGGTTGCTCTATTGCACGAATACGGCAGACAACCCATCCGATCCTCACCTTGGCCTTCTCGACAAGCGTCCTGGCTTTTGGCGCTGGGAGAGTAACTGTGGCCCTTTGCTGGCCGCCAAATGCTGGCAGCGATTTGATCGTTTTAATCGGCAAGGAGTCGTCTTGTAAGGCACTTTAATCGCTTCGAGCACTTCCTCCTTAGTCGCCAGCTCATCCAGGTCCTTGATCTCCACCTGGGACGTTTCGGTCAGCGTTCTTACTACCGCCCGGTCACCCAATGCCTTTCCCACAGCTTCTTGAAGCTCATCTGCGGAGTGCTCCGGCTTCCTATTGAGGCGCAGCAGAAGATCGCCCTTCGCGGTCTTGCGAATGCCATGCACATCACCACTTAGGTGCTTGAGGGCCGGGTCGCTCTTCACGAGCCTGAGCATATCGGCATATGTGCAGTCACCCACTCCGTGGACTGTAATGGCGTCGGCTCTGGGACGCTTCTGCGTTCGCTTACGTCCGTTCACCGCTGTCCAGATCTCTGGGTTGCCATTATGGCAAGCTAAGTTGGAGTTTGCAGGGGCTGACTTTTGATGCGTGAGCACTGCCTGCTTCGCTGGGTTTTGACCTTGGCGTTTAGCCTTCTAGGAGGGGGTTCTGCGCTGCTCTGGCACGCCATCCCTCGGCCGTTTGGGCGTGCTTGCCTCTTTTTGGCCCCGAGCTTCGTTGGGCGCGTCTTTAGCACGTTCGGCTCCGCTCGTCTGGCTAATGACGGCGTCGTTTGCGCCTCGTCGCACTTCGTTTCCGGCGCACAGAGCTTGAGCGCCACCTTCTGCAGGCTTTCTACTCTCGCGAGTTCCTCTCGCATCAGCCCGTTAATGTGGCGTTGTCCGTTGAACAGCGCCGTTAAGCCGTTTAGGACTAAGCCCATCTTCTCAATCGTGCCTCTTAGCGTTCTTGGCAGCTCCTCACTCGCTTTTGTCGGCGATATGTGTATATGTGTATGTGTGTATATGTATTTGTATGTGTAAATAAACATTTAGATTCTGTTATGCGCAAGGTCACTTCTTTATGTACTTCATCATTTGTAATGACTTCATGTACAGGACTTAATGTTGCATATCTTTGAGTTCTTTTATATTAATACGCGAAAGTGCGTCTGCTACGAAGTTATCTTACCCTGAAGGTATTCTACTGTGAAGTCGTATTCTTCAAGCTCTAGCCGCATGCGAGTTAATTTCGAACTGGGATTTGTCATAGAAAAAAGATGTCAATGGTTTGTGATCCGTTTTAATAGTAAAGTGTTTGCCATAAATATATGGTCTAAAATGAGTAATTACCCAATGAATTGCCGCTAACTCTTGTTCTGTTGTGCTCTTATTGCTGCCCCCTTTTGTAAATGAGCGAGATTCCTAAGCCATTGGGAGCTGAATTCCGTCACGGTTCTGAGTTAGAACTGCTCCGCATCTGTTATAATGCAAAATTCTTTGCGAAAATCAGGATATTGTAATAATGTGGGGAGCATAAGCTTTTCTTTAAGGTATTAGAATGCGTTTTGGCATTCACTTGACCATTCAGAAGGAACATTCCTTTTTTATGTGCCGTGAATAATCGGCGAAGTTTTTTATAAATCGACATTAATAATTGCAGAATGCTACAAATCATCTCGCGCTGTCCGCATCATGAGGGACAGGATAATTTTTGATGACGTCAAATTTCTTGTCATCCGGCAATACTCCTTTGTCAGTGCAATTGTGACCTAAAAATGTCACTTCATGCATGAAAAATGAACATTTTTCTGGATGCAACTTGAGGTTATACTTCCTATATACATTAAAAACATCAGTTAATCATCAGTTACTAATCGCCATTTCTTTTCTTCCGAATTTGGTAATGATTTTTTCGGAACTAACAAGAGTGGGCTGTTATAGTCGGATACGATCTTGTCGTTTATTAATTTCCCTACTTGTTTTTGAATTTCTTTAACGTGGCTATGCTGGCTTCTGTAGTTTTTTATATAAATGGGTTCATCATCTTTAAGTCTTAATGTTTGTTTAAAGAAATTATTTGTCGCTATTGGTTCGGTTTCCAGTCCGAACACATCACTATACTTGGTGCATAATTCTGTTAGTTGACTTTTGAATTGTTCTGGAAAATTTTTATTTAATTTTGAAAGTACTTGTTCGCTTCTATTTTCTGGAGTATGAATGTCGTAATCTTTCAAATTTTCATATTGGATTTTGTTTACTTTGACCAATTGGTCGAAATTAGTGTTTAGAAGGCGAATGTATACATGTTTGGATGCTGCTATTGTATTTGCAACATAAATTCCATTATGTATTTCTTGATTAGGAACAAATATATAATCATTTATTGTATTAATGTCTATTTTTCGAATTACTTGGGATCTGGCTGGCAAAAGAACTGTATTGTTGCCAGCACTATATATTATCGGAACATAAAGAGGATAGTTTAAATTTTGAGGTCTAATTAAAAACCAGTCATCACTTGGCTTGAAATCTAATTGACAATTGAATTTTTTAATAAAATCCATGCCTATTATTCCATCATACGGTATTGAAAAATTGGAATCTACTAAATGAAATGCATGTGGAATAATATATTTTGTGGATTGAAGTTCTATTGAAGTTGTTCCTTGAGATTTTATTACCTACATTTACCTTGGCCTATGTCTTGGATGTTTATAATTTTTTCTTCTTGAATTTTGAAATTGTCTGAATTTATTTTTAAAAGTGAGATATCTGCACCAGTATCTATTAGGAATGAGAGTTTATTTTCAGTTGAATGATTATAAAAAGTGACAAATATATTAAGACTGTAATTGATAGAATGAACCTTCTCCAGTAAAAGGGTTGTTTCCTAAAAGGTTCTGAGAGTTTTCCGGCGTATTTTGCGCCATTCCCACATTGTTACTATTATAACCTTGGTTGAAGTTAACTCGGCCTCTTCCTCTATTTTGGCCTAGTCTTCCTCCACGGTTATTGTAATTATTGTTATTGTTGTTAACGCCTCGGTTATAATTGTTGTGGTTGTAATTTCTGCCACGATTATAACCTCGGCCTCTTCTATTATTATTGCTTGCACCTCGTCGACAATACAGGACAGTGTTACTTTGACATGTTATCTCCGTGCACCTATTAACAAATTTGGAGACTGCATCATTCATATTTATGAATGTGCCTGCCTGCTTGATAAGTTTTACCTTATCAATTGAACAATTTTGGGTCATAGCTTTTACAGCTGTTGTAGTGCTGTATTTGTTTGCTAGTGATTGGCTTAGACCTTCACTGATATAGGCGCCTTCAAGGGCCTTTGCCAGTTTTGCCACCTCTTGGGTGTATTGGTTAGCCGTTTTATTTTTCTGTTGCAAATTAAGAAGCTTGGCAGATACAACTTCTACCGATTCTCCTTTTACTGCATTTGATAGTTGCGTAATGATTGCAGCAATTGTCTGCTCGTTAGCTCATGTGTGCCTTTTAAGGTTTCTAATAGATTCAAAGAATCAGGAAAATTTGTAGATTTTCCGGCTTACCGCCAATCTCTGGTATCAGAGATGTGGCTAGCTTGATAAATTCTACAACTGATTGTGTCATGTTTACTAATTTTGTATCTTCTATTTGGTCGTTTGTCAGTAGTGACTTATCAAATGTTACCGGTGTATTTAACACCGATGGTAGATAAAGCTGGAGATCATACTTTTTATTTAAGTTTACCAGATTATCCCTTAGGCGCTGTAAAACGTCTGAAGTTTGGACTCTGTGTCAGCTTATGTCAGTTTATTTTGCACTCGGTAACTAGACTCCTGATTTCATTGTACTCATATACAAGGATCTCAGTATGTTAATTATGGTGGGTCGTATGATTTATCGAAATTTTCCCTATGCCGCTTTATCTTTTCTACTATTTGGGACCAGTCCATGTAAGCTTCCGCTACTTAAATATTTTATTTAAGCAGTGGCTTAGACCTTGTCTAAGCGTTGGCTTGACTCATGGTTTAATTTAGGCAGAAAACCATTTTTTTTTTGGGTTAAGCCTTTTTTTCTTTTAATATTAATATTCATATATAATATGGGATCACACATAAAATTAAAAGGGAATTATCTTAAAAAATTTACAAATGCGTAATGTTAAATTTGTTTTCGTTAACTTTTACAAGACAAGTTGTTGTTTGTATCGTTCATTTTGAGGTTTTATTACATATAATTATTGAATTTGATGATTTTATTGTTTACAATCTGTATTTTTCCTACCTATTGTTTCGAATGGCTGTACGGGTCAAACGTGTTGCCGGTCGACTCAATTGTCGTCGGGCATTACAATTTTTAAGTTTTATTTATTACTATTTAGTTTAATGTGTTGGGCGCTGCCGGTACTGTTGTTATAGGGTCTTTTTCTTCTTCCCACGTAGGCATAAGGGGCGGTTTGCCTCTCATGCAACTCGTCTTACTTGCTTAGTATTCTCTCGTATGCATAAGCGGCGGTTTTCCTCTCATGTGTTGGTTGACTCTGCTTCCTTAGTGCCGCAGGTGGCCTCGCAATGGGGGCTGTAGAGGGGGCCCTCACAATCTGGTGGGCATCTGCGTGGGCGTGCTGGTATCTGTCTTGGCGGTGGACGATGATTCGTTGTTAGTTGTTTTATATTTATATCTGAGGGACAGGGCTCGCTCTTTGATTATAATAACGACTCGAGATGTTCGAGTTCGTCATGTAGTTTCACTGCAGTGTCCCATGGGAGGGGATTTTTGCATTTATAAAGGAGTCTTATGATTTCAGACTTTCTCCGTCTGATTCGCTCCTTAGTGCCACTGCGTCTTGGCTTATTTTTTGCCTTAGAGCTTATGCCCTGTACTCACTCAGTATATATATTTTTTTTGTCCAGCTCCAGTCCAACTCCAAGCAGGTTGTATTTATTCCTCTAAGGCCTCTTGCAGGCTGACGCATCCCTTTGCTCAACGGGAGCAGCCTCTTCCAGTCCAACGTTGCTCATTTACTTCCCGGTATCTGCTGCTGCTGTCCGGGGCCTATGGGCTCAGGCGGTGCCGGTGCTGGTCATCGCACAGGCTGTCTTTGGCTTACTCGTTCGTGACATCTATTAAGTTACTCCTGTTGTTGTTGTTGTTGTTAAATTTGAAATTGTTCTCTCGGTTGTTGTCGTTGATTCAGATTCTGTTGCTTGTCACTTTCGACTTATAAGACATGCTGCACAATGTTTATTGCAATTTTTATTCATATTAACAATCAATCTTTGTTTTTGACGCCATCTCATTATACACTGTTATTAATTTATTTAAAAAATTTTTTTTTCGCACAACAATTTCAACATTTTACTTTTTATTCATTATTTTTTTTTTAACAAAAACGGCAAACCACTGTCACGGTCGCTATGTAAAAAGAGCACTTGCTTTTTAATGAAAAAGCCAGCACGTCAGTGTTGTTTTGTATATTGATTCAGAATGAATTTATTCAGTTTTTATAATGTTCGCTTAGACTATGGATATACATATATACTTATGCTGTTATTCGTTAACAGCTACAAAGAGGGAGAGTGAGTAGCTCGCATATGCCTGTATTAGTGAGCATATATATTGCTTACGGAATGCGCTCAGACGGAGCGTGGGATATGCAGCATAAGAATAAACGAGACCGAGCCAATACATAATGTGGCTCTGGGCTCGTTTACTATATTATTGTTATTGTATGCAACAAAGTGCTGCATACTTTATATTTAAGTACGGGGTATTCTGTAAGGGCATATACGCACTACACATTCCCTTTTAGAATAATAACGTAACATTATGAATGTGTAGTTATTAATTGAACTTAATTAGTGAGGTTTTCTTTTTTTTTTCGTAAAAAAAATTTTTTATATAATAAGAAGTTTAAAATGTTGGAGTATAAAAATACAAAATTACTAAAGGTATAAAAATTTATAATTCGTTTATTTGAAAAAGATTTTTTTTTCATTCTGTTGATCAGGCCGTCATGTATTTTTATTTTATTTTTTTTTTCGGAGTTCGAATTCATAAAGAGAATTTTAGATTATTAAGAATTAAGAATTTCTTATGAACTTTTTGTTTTTGTCTTTACTATCTTTAATAAAATGTTGTCATTATCTTCTATTTTCTCTACTATATATGGTCCTAAATATACTGGGTCTAATTTGTGCCCTGTTTCGTTTCTTATAAGTACTTTATCTCCTACTTTTTATTCAAAGTTTTTTGTTTTTCATCATATTCTAATTTCCTATAAGCCTTGGCCTTTTCTAACACAATTCTAGCTCTTTTGTATGCTAGTTCTAATCTTAAATTTATTTCCTTAGAATAGTCATCTAAATTATAAAAGGGATCTATGTAATTAGTTTTGTTTAAATCTATGAACTGTTTTGGTAGTCTGCCAAATACTAGTTCATATGGAAAATACTCATGCGTTGCTGATGGTGTCCTGTTGAAGCAATAAATGAAATGTTGAATCCAGACATCCCAGTCAGTTTTGCCTGCAGAAATGTATGAACGAATGAATTCATTAAATGCTCGATGACTTCGTTCTATTGTCCCTAATGTTTGATGATGATATGCAGTAGAGGTGAGATTCTTGATCTTCATATACTTGCATAAATCAGTTAAAATCTGGTTTTTATACTCTGTTCCCATGTCCGAGATGAACGTCAAACTTGAGTATCAAATTTTCAAATATAGCTTTTGCGACATTATTTGCGCTTTTGCTTTTTATTGGACTACTATTGGTACTATATATTTCGTAAGGACATATATTAATGTGACTATGTATTCATTGCCATTTTCCGATTTAGGTAGCGGATAAATTGTATCCACTATCACTATATCGAAAGCATTCACAGGTTTTTCTGTGAGAGTCAAAGCGGTTTTGTGTGCGACTTTGTTTTAGACATTTGGCATTTTTGACATCTACGTGCGTACTCTTTTATATGATGTGTCATATTTTTCCAGTAGTAGTGTCTTTTTATTTTCGCTAGCGTTCTTGTTATGCCGCTATGACATCCTTGAATTATGTCGTCATGGTATGTAGACAGTATTTGTTGCATCTCTTTTTCATCGGTTATTTTTTAAAAGAATCTATTGAAATTGATTCAAAGATGTTTTCGCTCGGTGCTTTTCAAGGTCACTACTTTTCGTACTTCATCATTTGTAATGACTTCATGTACGTTGGGCTTAGATACATTTTTATGACTTTGCCTTGGCAGAAGTTTAAATTTTCTACTATACAGTAATTATTTTGTCTACTTTGTCGCCTGGTAATGACTTTCAGGACTTTATGCATATGCATAATGCATATCTTTGAGTTCTTTTATATTAATACGCGAAAGTGCGCCTGCTACGGAGTTATCTTTCCCATTTAGGTATTCTACTGTGAAGTCGTATTCTTTAAGCTTTAGCCGCATGCGAGTTAATTTCGAACTGGGATAGTCATAGAAAAAAGATATGTCAATGGTCTGTGATCCGTTTTAATAGTAAAGTGTTTGCCATAAATATAGGGTCTAAAATGGGTAATTGCCCAATGAATTGCCGCTAACTCTTGTTTTGTTCTGCATAAGCTATTGGGAGCTGAATTCCGTCACGGTTCTGAGTTAGAACCGCTCCGCAAGCTTGTTTACTAGCTGTTATAATGCAAAATTCATTCCGAAAATCAGGATATTGTAATAATGTGGGGTTCATAAGTTTCTCTTTAAGGTATTGGAATGCGTTTTGGCATTCACTTGAAAATTCAAAAGGAACATTCCTTTTACATAATCTAGTTATGTGCCGTAAATAATCGGCGAAGTTTTTTATAAATAATAATAATAATTGCAGAATGCTACAAATCGTCTCGCGCTGTCCGCATAATGAGGGACAGGATAATTTTTGATGACGTCAAATTTCTTGTCATCTGGCAATACTCATTTGTCAGTGCATTTGTGACCTAAGAATGTCACTTTATGCATGAAAAATGAACAAAATGAACCTAAAGCAGGCTATATTTCCTGCATACATTAAAAACGTCAGTTAAGATTTTAATCATTTGTTTTTCGGAACATCCATATAAAGGAATGCCTGAGAGGGTTCTAAACCCGAGAATGCTATAGTCATCATTCTCTGAAATGAATTTGGTGCTATTTTAAGACAAAGTGGTATTCGCGTGAAGCGATATGAGTTATTTCTCGTTGAAAAAGATGTTATATTTCTTGAATTTTCTTCAAGTTCAGTTCAATTTGAAGGAAGCCTGACAGTAAGTCAAGGCATGAAAAGTATTTTGCTCTGCCCAGTTGGTCTAGAATATCATCAATTCTGGGGAGTGGGAATTTATCAGAAAGGAATTTTTTGTTGATTTGGCGATGTCAATTACTCATCTCCATTTCTTTTCTTCCGAATATGGTAATGATTTTTTCGGAACTAACAAGAGTGGGCTGTTATACTCGGATACAGATGGTTCTACGATTTTGTCATTTACTAATTTCCCTACTTGTTTTTGAATTTCTTCGACGTGGCTATGCAGGCTTCTGTAGTTTTTAATATAAATGGGTTCATCATCTTTAAGTCTTAATGTTTGTTTATAAAAATTATTTGTCGCAATTAGTTCGGTTTCCAGTCCGAACACATCACTATACTTGGTGCATAATTCTGTTAGTTGACTTTTGAATTGTTCTGGAAAATTTTTCTTTAATTTTGAAAGTACTCGTTCGCTTCTATTTTCTGCTGCTATTGTATTTGCAACATAAATTGTATTATGTATTTCTTGATTAGGAAAAAATAAATAATCGTTTACTGTAATAATGTCTATTTTTCGAATTACTTGGGATCTGGCTGGCAAAAGAACTCTATTGTTGCCAGCACTATATATTATCGGAACATAAAGAGGATAGTTTAAATTTTGAGGTCTAATTAAAATCCAGTCTTCACTTGGCTTGAAATCTAATTGACAATTGAATTTTTTAATAAAATCCATGCCTATTATTCCATCATACGGTATTGAAATTCGTGTGGAATAATATATTTTGTTGATTGTAGTTCTATTGAAGTTGTTCCTCGAGATTTTATTACACCTTGGCCTATGGCTTGGATTTGAAGTTGTTCCTCGAGATTTTATTACACCTTGGCCAATGGCTTGGATGTTTATAATTTTTATACCCTTGCAGAGGGTATAATAATTTTGTCTTGAAATGTGTAACGCATAGAAGGAGACATCTCCAACCCCATAAAGTGTATATATTCTTGATCTGCATCAACAACCGAGTCGATATAGCCATCTCCGTCTGTCTGTCTGTTTCTATGCGAACTAGTCCCTCCCGCCGTCGCTTTGTCTCGCTCGCGTCTATAGAGTGGGCAGTAGAACAATGCGTGCTCCGCGTCCTCAATCACACCGTGTCCACAGTGCTCGCAAAAGGGGTCGTCCTCATGATTAAACCTGTGTGAAACGCTTTAAAGCAGCCATGCCCAGTAAATATTTGTGTGTGTAGTGGTCTACATCGCCGTGTCGCCGCTGTAGCCAAAGCTTCAGGTTGGGATTAGTCTGTGGGTCCATCTGCCACTTGAGCTCGCATCCCATTTGCTTTGCCATTGTTCGATGGTGTTGTCCCTCAGTTGCCTGTTGGTGGTTGCCCCACTTTGCCTTTCGCCCGCCATCAGGCCGAGTGGGATCATGCTTGCCAGTACTAAGGCCGCGTCTTCGAATACAGTTCGGAAGGTGGCTACACGCAATGCACATCGTCGGTATGCAGCATTGCATCCTCGGCTGTAAGATGCAACCTCCATATGGGGGGCCCATATGTTGGATCCGTAGAGGATTGTGGACGTCACCACTCCAGCTATTAGCCTTCTGCTCCTCTGCCTTGGTCCTTTGGTGTTCGCCAACATTCGGCTAATGGCTGTTGTAACACTGGCCGCTATGTGGCTAATATACTCCAGGTGCTGTTTATACGACAGTCTGTGGTCTATCATGACGCCTAGGTATTTGATGGCGTGCTTGGACTTAATGATAGCACTGCCAACGCGCAATGATGTCGTCTCAACTATCTTTCTGCTGCTTATTAAGACTGCCTCCGACTTCTGCTCCGCTAGCGTGAGTCCGTTTTGGGATAGCCACTCAATTATCCTGTCGATGACCGCACTGCTCCTAAGAGCGACCTGACCGAGTTTCTTCGCCACAGTAACAACAGCCATGTCATCGGCGAACCCAATGATTGTGTTGCCCTCTGGTAGGCAAAGGCGCAGTACTCCGTCGTACATGACGTTCCACAGTAGCGGCCCGAGAAAAGAGCCCTGAGGAACGCCTCCAGTTACCCTGTACTGTCGTTGGCCGTCTTCCGTGTCGTAATTTGGCACTTTGTCCTTGAAGTAGCTGGTCACTAACTTTATTATTTGGGTCGGGATGTGTCTGGCCGTTAGCGCTTCTAGTATTTTTGTCCAATTGGCTGAGTTGAACGCGTTCCTGACATCCAACGTACAGACTAGGCAGTACTGTTTGGTGCCACCTGTCCATCTTGTGCCTTGGATAGCGTCTTCTGCTAGTTCAGCCACGGCCCTGTTGGCATCCGTGGTGCTCCTGTGTTTCCTGAAGCCGAATTGACGTTCAGACAGACCGCGCACTTCAGCAAGCCGGCATTCTAGGCGATTGCATATTATACGCTGAAATATTTTTCCCATCGTGTCCAGCATACACAGGGGGCGGTATGAGGAGGGATCATCCAGTTTCTTGACGGGCTTCGGGATGAGCACAAGTCGCTGGAGTTTCCATCTACGTGGTACTGTGCATTCCGCTATACATTCATTGTACAACTCTACGAAGCTTCTGGGCTGTGCAGCAATGACAGCTTTTATTACCCCGTTCGGTATTCCGTCTGATCCAGGGGATTTGTCGGCCTCTAGCTTCGCAGCAATGCTCAGAACCTCATTGTCGACGGTGGGTGCACAGTCGTTTATTCCATTTGCTGGTAGTTGCGGTGCAATTCCAGGTGTCTGTCGAGGAAAGAGCGTTAGGACTATTTGTTTGAGATGTTCCGGGTTTTTTGGCATTGGTTGCCTGCATAGCCTTCCCATGACTAGCTTGTAAGCCAGTCCAAAGGGCTCCGCGTCCGCAGCGTCGCAAAGCTCTTGGAAGTATCCGCTTGGCTTTCTGCAGATGGTGCTCAAAATTGGGGGACGGTCTTGACCGTTGGCTCATCCGCCCAGCTGCGAGGCACTCTTTGCGCGCTTTGGCTATGTCCTCGTTCCACCAGGCTACCGGTCGTCGCAAGCGTTGGTGATAGTCTCTGCTATCGGTCAGCAGAGCTGTTGGCATCGCCTCTTATGCCAAGTCCTTCTACCATAGGGGGAAGTCTTTCCAGGTCCATAGTGTCCATCTTGTATCCAGTGTGCTGGAGCCTTCTACTGGCGCCTCTGCTTCCAAGTTGAGAGGTGTCCGTTATCACCAGGAAGTGGTCGCTGTGGGTGTATACATCCGATACATGCCATTTGGCGTCTCGGGCAACGTCTGGACTGGCAAACGTCAGGTCTATGATCGATTCGCGACCCGCTTTGCTGTAAGTGCTTCTTGTGCCGATGTTCAGTAGACAGACATTTAGCGAAGCAAGTATGTCCAGCAGGATGGTTCCCCTTGGTGTCGTTCTGCTGTGTACTCTGCCAGGGGTATGCTTGGTGGTATGTAGCAGCTATAAACGTATATGCGACCACATTTTGCCCTAGCAAACCCTTTGCGAGTCATCCGTTGAGTGAGCTGGTATGGTGCATGCCCGCAGCTCCATAGTGCTGCTCCAGCGTCTAGGCTTTCGTGCCACACTCCGATATGTTTGGGTGTATACGGTTCGCTAATGATGGCTACATCAATTCTCTTCTCCCGGGTCGTTTGTGCGAGCAGATCCTGGGCTGCTCTGCAGTGGTTTAGGTTAAGTTGCAGGAACTTAACCATTTTTAAGCGCTTTGTAGGCCTTCTTATACTTCGGGCAGTTCCTGCTCAGAGTTGAGTGCGCGGCTTGGCTAGTTCCCGTGCCCATTCTTGTGCAGAGGATGCACTTTGCCTCATGCGTGCACTGTCCAGACTTGTGCCCAGTACTTGCGCATTTAATACACGTCTCATTTCCAACCGGATGCTGGCTCTTGCACCTGGTGGATGTATGGCCGAATCCCATGCATCTGAAGCATCTCTTTGGCTCGATCTTTTGACGTATTCGGCATATAACCCACTCTATGCGACCTTGCCGGTTTCGAGCAGTTTCGTGGCCAGCGATGCGATCTGTGTTCCTCCGTAGGCCGCCCTCATAGTAGGCGTTGCTTCTACTGGTATGTCTCCTTCCACCGAGGCAAAGAGAGCTGTGAGGACCTCATCTGCTGTCGTGGACTCATCGTGGCTTGGGGCCAAGATCTAATTTTTTTCTGTAACCTCGTTCGTCGGCTTTTGCGCCGCTGTCGGTGGCTTACTGCCTGCACCGCTTCTTCCGTCTGCGTTGCCGTGTCGCATTTAGAATTGCTTCTGGCGCTTTCTTCAGCATGGCTCATCTGCTTATGGGCCTCTTCGCTGCATCGCATGCACAGGTTTTCCGTGAGCTGCGTTTTGACTACTTCTTGCAGCTCTTTTAGTCTCGCTAGCATGCTCTTAGTGGCCAAGTTTATATGCCTCATCGCTGGCTGCTCTTGGCTGCTGGCACTGCAGCGGACACTTGATGTGTAGTTGGGCCGTCTGCGGTGTCGTATTGCAGCATTCTTCCAGTGAAGTAGCTGCGTATCGTCTCCTGAAGATAATATGGGACGCGGAACGTTGACAATGCATCCAATATTTTGTCCCACCTGGCTGTGTTAAAGGCGTTTTTAACATCCAGCGTGACGATGTGGCAGTACTTTTTTGTGCCGCTTTTCCATCTGGATCCTTGGATGGCGTTTGTTGCTATACCGACCACTTTCTCCAGAGCGTCTATTGTAGACTTTGCCTTGGTGAAACCAAATTGGCTTTGGGACAGGCCACCATTGTTGTCGACAGCTACCTGAAACCTGTTGCAGATTAGCTTCTCCAGCACTTTGCCTAACGTGTCCAGGAGGCAAATCGGCCTGTATGGCGATGGGTCGTCGTGCGGCTTACCAGGCTTCGGTAATAAAACTAACGTTTGGAGTTTCCATATTGTGGGGAAAGTTCTCTCCATTAGACACATGTTAAAAAGCTGCACGAACTGCGCGGGCCGCAAAGTCATCCTGTCGATGACCGCACTGCTCCTAAGAGCGACCTGACCGAGTTTCTTCGCCACAGTAACAACAGCCATGTCATCGGCGAACCCAATGATTGTGTTGCCCTCTGGTAGGCAAAGGCGCAGTACTCCGTCGTACATGACGTTCCACAGTAGCGGCCCGAGAAAAGAGCCCTGAGGAACGCCTCCAGTTACCCTGTGCTGTCGTTGGCCGTCTTCCGTGTCGTAATTTGGCACTTTGTCCTTGAAGTAGCTGGTCACTAACTTTATTATTTGGGTCGGGATGTGTCTGGCCGTTAGCGCTTCTAGTATTTTTGTCCAATTGGCTGAGTTGAACGCGTTCCTGACATCCAACGTACAGACTAGGCAGTACTGTTTGGTGCCACCTGTCCATCTTGTGCCTTGGATAGCGTCTTCTGCTAGTTCAGCCACGGCCCTGTTGGCATCCGTGGTGCTCCTGTGTTTCCTGAAGCCGAATTGACGTTCAGACAGACCGCGCACTTCAGCAAGCCGGCATTCTAGGCGATTGCATATTATACGCTGAAATATTTTTCCCATCGTGTCCAGCATACACAGGGGGCGGTATGAGGAGGGATCATCCAGTTTCTTGACGGGCTTCGGGATGAGCACAAGTCGCTGGAGTTTCCATCTACGTGGTACTGTGCATTCCGCTATACATTCATTGTACAACTCTACGAAGCTTCTGGGCTGTGCAGCAATGACAGCTTTTATTACCCCGTTCGGTATTCCGTCTGATCCAGGGGATTTGTCGGCCTCTAGCTTCGCAGCAATGCTCAGAACCTCATTGTCGACGGTGGGTGCACAGTCGTTTATTCCATTTGCTGGTAGTTGCGGTGCAATTCCAGGTGTCTGTCGAGGAAAGAGCGTTAGGACTATTTGTTTGAGATGTTCCGGGTTTTTTGGCATTGGTTGCCTGCATAGCCTTCCCATGACTAGCTTGTAAGCCAGTCCAAAGGGCTCCGCGTCCGCAGCGTCGCAAAGCTCTTGGAAGTATCCGCTTGGCTTTCTGCAGATGGTGCTCAAAATTGGGGGACGGTCTTGACCGTTGGCTCATCCGCCCAGCTGCGAGGCACTCTTTGCGCGCTTTGGCTATGTCCTCGTTCCACCAGGCTACCGGTCGTCGCAAGCGTTGGTGATAGTCTCTGCTATCGGTCAGCAGAGCTGTTGGCATCGCCTCTTATGCCAAGTCCTTCTACCATAGGGGGAAGTCTTTCCAGGTCCATAGTGTCCATCTTGTATCCAGTGTGCTGGAGCCTTCTACTGGCGCCTCTGCTTCCAAGTTGAGAGGTGTCCGTTATCACCAGGAAGTGGTCGCTGTGGGTGTATACATCCGATACATGCCATTTGGCGTCTCGGGCAACGTCTGGACTGGCAAACGTCAGGTCTATGATCGATTCGCGACCCGCTTTGCTGTAAGTGCTTCTTGTGCCGATGTTCAGTAGACAGACATTTAGCGAAGCAAGTATGTCCAGCAGGATGGTTCCCCTTGGTGTCGTTCTGCTGTGTACTCTGCCAGGGGTATGCTTGGTGGTATGTAGCAGCTATAAACGTATATGCGACCACATTTTGCCCTAGCAAACCCTTTGCGAGTCATCCGTTGAGTGAGCTGGTATGGTGCATGCCCGCAGCTCCATAGTGCTGCTCCAGCGTCTATGCTTTCGTGCCACACTCCGATATGTTTGGGTGTATACGGTTCGCTAATGATGGCTACATCAATTCTCTTCTCCCGGGTCGTTTGTGCGAGCAGATCCTGGGCTGCTCTGCAGTGGTTTAGGTTAAGTTGCAGGAACTTAACCATTTTTAAGCGCTTTGTAGGCCTTCTTATACTTCGGGCAGTTCCTGCTCAGAGTTGAGTGCGCGGCTTGGCTAGTTCCCGTGCCCATTCTTGTGCAGAGGATGCACTTTGCCTCATGCGTGCACTGTCCAGACTTGTGCCCAGTACTTGCGCATTTAATACACGTCTCATTTCCAACCGGATGCTGGCTCTTGCACCTGGTGGATGTATGGCCGAATCCCATGCATCTGAAGCATCTCTTTGGCTCGATCTTTTGACGTATTCGGCATATAACCCACTCTATGCGACCTTGCCGGTTTCGAGCAGTTTCGTGGCCAGCGATGCGATCTGTGTTCCTCCGTAGGCCGCCCTCATAGTAGGCGTTGCTTCTACTGGTATGTCTCCTTCCACCGAGGCAAAGAGAGCTGTGAGGACCTCATCTGCTGTCGTGGACTCATCGTGGCTTGGGGCCAAGATCTAATTTTTTTCTGTAACCTCGTTCGTCGGCTTTTGCGCCGCTGTCGGTGGCTTACTGCCTGCACCGCCTTCTTCCGTCTGCGTTGCCGTGTCGCATTTAGAATTGCTTCTGGCGCTTTCTTCAGCATGGCTCATCTGCTTATGGGCCTCTTCGCTGCATCGCATGCACAGGTTTTCCGTGAGCTGCGTTTTGACTACTTCTTGCAGCTCTTTTAGTCTCGCTAGCATGCTCTTAGTGGCCAAGTTTATATGCCTCATCGCTGGCTGCTCTTGGCTGCTGGCACTGCAGCGGACACTTGATGTGTAGTTGGGCCGTCTGCGGTGTCGTATTGCAGCATTCTTCCAGTGAAGTAGCTGCGTATCGTCTCCTGAAGATAATATGGGACGCGGAACGTTGACAATGCATCCAATATTTTGTCCCACCTGGCTGTGTTAAAGGCGTTTTTAACATCCAGCGTGACGATGTGGAAGTACTTTTTTGTGCCGCTTTTCCATCTGGATCCTTGGATGGCGTTTGTTGCTATACCGACCACTTTCTCCAGAGCGTCTATTGTAGACTTTGCCTTGGTGAAACCAAATTGGCTTTGGGACAGGCCACCATTGTTGTCGACAGCTACCTGAAACCTGTTGCAGATTAGCTTCTCCAGCACTTTGCCTAACGTGTCCAGGAGGCAAATCGGCCTGTATGGCGATGGGTCGTCGTGCGGCTTACCAGGCTTCGGTAATAAAACTAACGTTTGGAGTTTCCATATTGTGGGGAAAGTTCTCTCCATTAGACACATGTTAAAAAGCTGCACGAACTGCGCGGGCCGCAAAGTCATCCTGTCGATGACCGCACTGCTCCTAAGAGCGACCTGACCGAGTTTCTTCGCCACAGTAACAACAGCCATGTCATCGGCGAACCCAATGATTGTGTTGCCCTCTGGTAGGCAAAGGCGCAGTACTCCGTCGTACATGACGTTCCACAGTAGCGGCCCGAGAAAAGAGCCCTGAGGAACGCCTCCAGTTACCCTGTACTGTCGTTGGCCGTCTTCCGTGTCGTAATTTGGCACTTTGTCCTTGAAGTAGCTGGTCACTAATTTTATTATTTGGGTCGGGATGTGTCTGGCCGTTAGCGCTTCTAGTATTTTGTCCAATTGGCTGAGTTGAACGCGTTCCTGACATCCAACGTACAGACTAGGCAGTAGTCCTGCCACCTGTCCATCTTGTGGCTTGGATAGCGTCTTCTGCTAGTTCAGCCACGGCCCTGTTGGCATCCGTGGTGCACCTGTGTTTCCTGAAGCCGAATTGACGTTCAGACAGACCGCGCACTTCAGCAAGCTGGCATTCTAGGCGATTGCATATTATACGCTGAAATATTTTTCCCATCGTGTCCAGCATACACAGGGGGCGGTATGAGGAGGGATCATCCAGTTTCTTGACGGGCTTCGGGATGAGCACAAGTCGCTGGAGTTTCCATCTACGTGGTACTGTGCATTCCGCTATACATTCATTGTACAACTCCACGAAGCTTCTGGGCTGTGCAGCAATGACAGCTTTTATTACCCCGTTCGGTATTCCGTCTGATCCAGGGGATTTGTCGGCCTCTAGCTTCGCAGCAATGCTCAGAACCTCATTGTCGACGGTGGGTGCACAGTCGTTTATTCCATTTGCTGGTAGTTGCGGTGCAATTCCAGGTGTCTGTCGAGGAAAGAGCGTTAGGACTATTTGGTTTGAGATGTTCCGGGTTTTTTGGCATTGGTTGCCTGCATAGCCTTCCCATGACTAGCTTGTAAGCCAGTCCAAAGGGCTCCGCGTCCGCAGCGTCGCAAAGCTCTTGGAAGTATCCGCTTGGCTTTCTGCAGATGGTGCTCAAAATTGGGGGACGGTCTTGACCGTTGGCTCATCCGCCCAGCTGCGAGGCACTCTTTGCGCGCTTTGGCTATGTCCTCGTTCCACCAGGCTACCGGTCGTCGCAAGCGTTGGTGATAGTCTCTGCTATCGGTCAGCAGAGCTGTTGGCATCGCCTCTTATGCCAAGTCCTTCTACCATAGGGGGAAGTCTTTCCAGGTCCATAGTGTCCATCTTGTATCCAGTGTGCTGGAGCCTTCTACTGGCGCCTCTGCTTCCAAGTTGAGAGGTGTCCGTTATCACCAGGAAGTGGTCGCTGTGGGTGTATACATCCGATACATGCCATTTGGCGTCTCGGGCAACGTCTGGACTGGCAAACGTCAGGTCTATGATCGATTCGCGACCCGCTTTGCTGTAAGTGCTTCTTGTGCCGATGTTCAGTAGACAGACATTTAGCGAAGCAAGTATGTCCAGCAGGATGGTTCCCCTTGGTGTCGTTCTGCTGTGTACTCTGCCAGGGGTATGCTTGGTGGTATGTAGCAGCTATAAACGTATATGCGACCACATTTTGCCCTAGCAAACCCTTTGCGAGTCATCCGTTGAGTGAGCTGGTATGGTGCATGCCCGCAGCTCCATAGTGCTGCTCCAGCGTCTAGCAGCATTCCTGTGCAGAGGATGCACTTTGCCTCATGCGTGCACTGTCCAGACTTGTGCCCAGTACTTGCGCATTTAATACACGTCTCATTTCCAACCGGATGCTGGCTCTTGCACCTGGTGGATGTATGGCCGAATCCCATGCATCTGAAGCATCTCTTTGGCTCGATCTTTTGACGTATTCGGCATATAACCCACTCTATGCGACCTTGCCGGTTTCGAGCAGTTTCGTGGCCAGCGATGCGATCTGTGATCCTCCGTAGGCCGCCCTCATAGTAGGCGTTGCTTCTACTGGTATGTCTCCTTCCACCGAGGCAAAGAGAGCTGTGAGGACCTCATCTGCTGTCGTGGACTCATCGTGGCTTGGGGCCAAGATCTAATTTTTTTCTGTAACCTCGTTCGTCGGCTTTTGCGCCGCTGTCGGTGGCTTACTGCCTGCACCGCTTTCTTCCGTCTGCGTTGCCGTGTCGCATTTAGAATTGCTTCTGGCGCTTTCTTCAGCATGGCTCATCTGCTTATGGGCCTCTTCGCTGCGTTTTGACTACTTCTTGCAGCTCTTTTAGTCTCGCTAGCATGCTCTTAGTGGCCAGGTTTATATGCCTCATCGCTGGCTGCTCTTGGCTGCTGGCACTGCAGCGGACACTTGATGTGTAGTTGGGCCGTCTGCGGTGTCGTATTGCAGCATTCTTCCAGTGAAGTAGCTGCGTATCGTCTCCTGAAGATAATATGGGACGCGGAACGTTGACAATGCATCCAATATTTTGTCCCACCTGGCTGTGTTAAAGGCGTTTTTAACATCCAGCGTGACGATGTGGCAGTACTTTTTTGTGCCGCTTTTCCATCTGGATCCTTGGATGGCGTTTGTTGCTATACCGACCACTTTCTCCAGAGCGTCTATTGTAGACTTTGCCTTGGTGAAACCAAATTGGCTTTGGGACAGGCCACCATTGTTGTCGACAGCTACCTGAAACCTGTTGCAGATTAGCTTCTCCAGCACTTTGCCTAACGTGTCCAGGAGGCAAATCGGCCTGTATGGCGATGGGTCGTCGTGCGGCTTACCAGGCTTCGGTAATAAAACTAACGTTTGGAGTTTCCATATTGTGGGGAAGTTCTCTCCATTAGACACATGTTAAAAAGCACGAACTGCGCGGGCCGCAAAGACATGGCTGGTTTCAGTGCTCGGTTGGGGATTCCATCCGGACCTGGTGCCTTGCTGAGCTTTAGGCTTCTGGCGATCGTCAGCACCTCTTCGACTGAGACTTCGTCGATGAGAGACGGCATGGCTGCTACGTGGCTCGATGGTATGGCTTGCGTATGTAATACGTTCGGTCTGATTGGGAATAGCCTTTCCACAATCGACTTCAGCTCACTTGGGTCAGAAGGCTGCGCCTGTTTGCCGGCGTAGAGTCTTTTAACGACAGTTTTGTACGCCTTGCCCCAAGGATCATATTCGGCTGAGTCGCATAACTCCAGGAAACATTCTCGTTTGCTATCTCTTATGGACTTTTTTAGCATTTTTCTGGCACTATGATACCTTAGCTGCTCTTCGGCATAGTTGGGTCTACCTCGGGCTCGCTGGTATCTCCTCCTGGCTTGGATGCAGTTCCGCCGTGCTTCGGCAATATTTTCGTTGCACCAGTACGTGGGTAAATGGTGGCGCCGAAACGTTTTACGGGTTTGCATGCTCTCGTCACAGGCACGCGATAGCTGGCATGCCAGTTGGGAGGCTCTTCTCTCTGCGTTGCCGGCAGTGACAAGCGAGTGGACTGCATTCGAAAAGGCCACGGGGTCGAAAGTATCCAGGCGGTAAGCTTTCCGACATAGGCTTCTAGTGCTGCAGTTCCTTCACCAATCGTGCATATTATTGCGGAGTGGTCGCTTGCGGTGTATACGTCACTTAGTTGCCATTTTGTTGCGCTAAAAAGTGACGAGCTTGCGAAGGTAAGATCGATTATGAATCCGATACCACCTCGAGTGAAGGTATATTCCGAGCCGAAGCTTAGCAGGGCTATATCTAGGGCTGCGAAGCTTTCCAACAGGGCACGACTTCTTGCGTTAGTTGCTTGGCTGCTCCATTCCACTGCCCAGGCGTTGAAGTCACCAGCAATAATGACCTTCCGCCCCCTTGCGTCATCTACTAATGCATCTAATGCAGCTGTAAATGCGCAGAGCTGCATGCTTGGGGCCAGGTAGCAGCTTTATATCCACAGGCTGCCGCTTTGTGCGCGTACAAACCCAGTAAAGGACTCTATTTTTGTCAGCGATGTCGATGGGTCGCCACATACCCAGAGCGCAGCTTTTCCATCCCTATCCTCGGTCCATATTCTCGGGCAGTTTGTTTCTCGGTGGTGGGGTTCGCTGATAATGGCAATATCAATGCGCATCTCCCTAACAGTCTGCTCCAAGATGGCTTGAACAGCTATGTAGTGGTTAAGGTTTATATGGAGTAACCTTAACATTTCATTTGCGTACTACCTCGCGATACGCCGGACATTTTCCTTCCTGTAGCGTGGTCCGTTGATTTTTCTCCTTTCCGTATGCAGGTATGGTGGCTTGGAGCAGCTCTTTGCTTCGTGACCTGTGTCCCCGCATCTGAAGCATGCGCCTTTCATATTGTCTCCGCTGGTGCAGTTCGCTGCAATGTGCCCAAAACCCTGGCATATAAAGCATCGCTTTGGTTGCTCTTGCACGAATACGGCAGAAGCCCATCCGATCCACACCTTGACCTTCTCGACAAGCGTCCTCGCTTTTGGCGCTGGGAGAGTAACTGTGGCCCTTTGATGGCCGCCAAATGTTGGTCGCAGCGATTTGATCGTTTCAATCGGCAAGGAGTCGTCTTGTAAGGCACTTTAATCGCTTCGAGCATGTATGTGTATGTGTATGTGTATGTGTATGTGTATGTGTATGTGTATGTGTATGTGTATGTGTATGTGTATGTGTATGTGTATGTGTATGTGTATGTGTATGTGTATGTGTATGTGTATGTGTATGTGTATGTGTATGTGTATGTGTATGTGTATGTGTATGTGTATGTGTATGTGTATGTGTATGTGTATGTGTATGTGTATGTGTATGTGTATGTGTTTGTGTTTGTGTATGTGTATGTGTATGTGTATGTGTATGTGTATGTGTATGTGTATGTGTATGTGTATGTGTATGTGTATGTGTATGTGTATGTGTATGTGTATGTGTATGTGTATGTGTATGTGTATGTGTATGTGTATGTGTATGTGTATGTGTATGTGTATGTGTATGTGTATGTGTATGTGTATGTGTATGTGTATGTGTATGTGTATGTGTATGTGTATGTGTATGTGTATGTGTATGTGTATGTGTATGGGTATGTGTATGTGTATGTGTATGTGTATGTGTATGTGTATGTGTATGTGTATGTGTATGTGTATGTGTATGTGTATGTGTATGTGTATGTGTATGTGTATGTGTATGTGTATGTGTATGTGTATGTGTATGTGTATGTGTATGTGTATGTGTATGTGTATGTGTATGTGTATGTGTATGTGTATGTGTATGTGTATGTGTATGTGTATGTGTATGTGTATGTGTATGTGTATGTGTATGTGTATGTGTATGTGTATGTGTATGTGTATGTGTATGTGTATGTGTATGTGTATGTGTATGTGTATGTGTATGTGTACGTGTACGGCATACACATGTATGTGCCACATACACATTGCCGCTGTGGCGCTAATAGCAATCCAATCGATTTTCGAGCTTAGGATATATTTATTGAGTCGTTGACTATAAAAGTCTTCCAATAAATTAACTAAGCTCTTCCCGTTCAGCTGTGAATCTTGGACAGACGAAAAAGACATGTTCAGGGTCCGTCTCGTGTTTAAGATAGGATTTAAAGCATCCGTGTCCCTTCAGTTATTATGTCAAGTAGAAATCGGTCTGACCGTGCTTCCTACTCACCCAAGGCCGTATGTGCGGGATCATCGATCGTGTCCAGCTGCCATTGATAGTAGCTCTCCACCTCGCCTGCCATTCATCCATTGTTTGGCCCGCCTTGTAGTTTTGGGGCTGTTGCTCCTTGTCTCCGTTGCCAAAAAATTTAGTGGGATCATCCCGGCCAGCAATTTCGGAGGCAGTACGGTAGGAGCAGAGGCATCGTAGCGCGCATCTGTGAAATGCCATCATCCTGGCTACGGCATTCGCAGCTTTCGCTGCCTTTCCGCCGACGAAGGTCAAGCATCACTCCGAAGTATCTGATGGCTGGCTTCGAATATATGGGACAGTTGTCCACGCACATTGTGGCTGTCTCCACCACATGGCGGATAGCGGTGTTTGTTTTTTCCTCAGCCGCAGGCAGCTCCTTGCTGACCGTAACCACCGCTATGTCGTCCGCAAAGAAAATAATGCGAGTGCCTGCGGGGATGTCAAAGCGGAGAACTGTGTCAAACATCACCTTCCATAATGTAGGTCCCACGACTGATCCTTGTCGAACGTCGCCAGTTATGGTGTACTGTCGCTGACCTGCAGAGGTCTCATACAGAAACACCCGGTTGGAGAAATAGTCAGGCTTTTCAGGTACTCGGATATCTGAAGTCGCTGAAGTGCGCATATAAGGCTCACCCAGCTAGCTAAATTAAACGCGTTCTTTACGTCCAGGGTCGTGATGAGGCAGTATTTTTCGTACCTTTCCGCGATCGGGTCCCCTCGATGGCTTGTGTGGCGATGTCTACCACACGGCTGATAGCTTGGTAGTGCTGCGTTCTTTCCGGAATCAAAACATGCTCAGATAGCCCTTGTAGTTCCAACAATTCGTCCCATAGTCTGTTACAAATTATCCTCTCGAACAGTTTGCATACTATGTTGGGCATGCACAGTGGCCTATACGCAGACGGGTACTCTGGTGGCTTGTCGCCTTTGGAAGCAACACCAGTCTCTGGCGTTTCCACCTCGTAGGAAAGCGGTGATCCTGCATGCGCATATTAAATAGCGCTGCATAAACTGCTGGTTGCTCGACCACTATTAGCTTCAGCGCTTTTGTTGGAATCCCGTCAGGTCAAAGCCCCAGGACCTTTGCTCTATCCGGGTCAGGGCCTGTAGCACCTCCTCTGCATCCGTCGAATTTACGGCGTACGTGGTGGCTATGTGCAGCGTTGGTTGCGAGGGCGTGGTGACGATCGCTCCAGCTGGACCTCGCTTGTCGGCATTGGTATTCAGTACATTCTTCCCTTGACCAATTTGTAGGCTGCTCCAAAGGGTTGCGCGTCGGCCTCAGCGCATAAGCTCTTCCACGTTCTGGCTATATGCCATTCGCTTCTAGCCGTCTCTATTTTCTGGTTACACCACTGAATCGGTCTACGCCCGTTTATACGCCTTATCTTTTTAATCATGGCTGCATTGCATGCCTCCTCTACTGTTCTAGCTATTTGGTTTTCACAGTGGTAGGCATCTCCACTGGCCGGGAGTTGCATGCTCTCAAACATTAGCAACAACGCTTCTGGGCTGAGCGTGTCTTGGCTCTTTGTGCCCTGCTGGTGGTATTGGACCTTGTGCTGGTCAGCGAAGTGGCTTATTATCACATGGCGGGGGCTGTGTGTGTATCCACTTGACACCAACCATGTTGCGCGTCTCGCCAGGCATGGGCTAGCAAAGGTCATATCGATAATTGATCCTCTGCCTGCTTTTTTGTAGGTTTGCCTGTTGCCAACGTTGAGAAGCGTCACATTGAGGGCTGCAAACGCGTCTAGCAGAAGACGCCCACGTTGAGTTGCCTTGCTGCATCCCTATTCCACTGCCCACGCATTAAAGTCCCCCGCTATGATTACGGGTGAACGAGTTCTTGCATCGTCTGTGATGCTCTCCAGTATATTGGCGAACTCGCCGTTTTCTACACTGGGAGCAATGTAGTAGCTATACACATAAGCTCCGCTACACTTGAATCTAGTGTATCCGGTTTCTGATAGATCTCCCCATGCTGTCCTCCAGTTCCTGTCTGTTCGCGCTGAGAACCTTACACATTCAAAGACAATGTGATTGCGTCCTCTGCAATTCCCCTGCCGCACCAAGAACACTCGTCTTTGTAATCATGCCCGAATCGCTTCAAGTAGCTTCTGAAGCATCCGTGGCCAGATAGGAGCTGCGTTAAGTAGAAATGTTCAGCGTCCTTTAGATGAGCGATCCCAAAGCGCTTGCCATCGTTCCATGCTTTGCATCCTTGCTGCTGTGCGAACCGAGTTTACTTTACTGTTTCCATTCAGAGCTTTGTAGCAAACTACGGCTTCTGTTGCCAGTTCATTAGGCGGAACCATCCCTGCGATAACCAGAGCTGCTTTGTCTGATACCGTCCGGAATGCCCAGCTGACCCGTAGAGCGCTTAGGCGATATATAGAATTTATGCGTCTCTGCTGTTTTAGACCTCGAGTGTTCTGCATAATCCTGGATAGCTCTCGACAGGATTCTGCTGCTTTTTTGTGCACGTACTCCAAATGCTCTCTGAAAGACATCCTTGTGTCTAGCATAACTCCCAAGTACTTTCACGTCCTCGCTGAATCTGTGTCCGCGCTGCCGACTCTAATGTGAGCTGTTTCCACCTTCTTCCGGCTGCTGACTAGCACCGCTTCTGTTTTATGGGCATCCAGCTCGAGTCCAGCGGCTGCCATCTATTGGTGCAAACGCTATATGCTGTGGTTGCACGATTCCTCTACGTCCTTCAATTCCTTGCCGACGACTACGAGGGCCACGTCGTCCGCGAAGCCGACGATACTTGTATCGATCGGAAGTTCCAGTTGGAGGATGCCATCGTATATGATGTTCCAGAGGAGGGGTCCTAGAACTGAGCCTTGGGGCACCACACCAGACACTTGGTGTGTAGTGGGGCCATCTGCGGTGTCGTATTGCAGCAGTCTTTCTCTAAAATAGTTGCGTATCATCTGCTGAAGGTAATATGGAACACGGAATGTTGATAGCGCTTCCAATATTTTGTCCCACCTGGCTGTGTTAAAGAGTGTTTTTCACATCTAGAGTGACAACGGGGCAGTACTTCTTCGTCCCGCTTTTCCATCTTGATCCTTGGATGGCATTTGTTGCTATGCCGACGACTTTTTTCAAAGCGTCTATTGTCAACAATGGCGCATGGCCAATTTCAGCGCACGGTTAGGAATTCCATCCGGACCCGGTGCCTTACTGGGCTTGAGGCTTTTGGCGATCGTCAGCACCTCATCGACTGAAACTTTGTCGATTTGCACGGGCGTGATTGCTCCTTGACTCGGTGAGGGGCCTATGTCGGGTCTGATTGGGAATAGCGTTTCCACAATCAGCTTTAGCTCACCTGGGTCTGAAGGCTGCGTTTGCTTTCCGGCGTAGTCTCTTTACAACAGTTTTATACGCCTTGCCCTAAAGATCGTATTTAGCTGAGTCGCATAGCTCCAGGAAGCATTCTCGCTTGCTATCTCGAATAGCCTTCTTTAGCAGTCTTCTGGCCCTCTGATATCCTATCTTCGGCGTAGTTGGGTCTACCTCGGGCTCGCTGGTATCTCCTTCTTGCTTGGATGCAGCTCCGCCGTGCTTCGGCAATATTATCGTTCCACCAATATGTTGGCGTCACCATGTGACGCCGAAACGTTTTCCGATTTTCTATGCTTTCATCACAGGCACGTGTCAATTAGTTTGCCACGGGGTCGAAATATCCAAGGGCTTTTCGACTTGAGCTTCTCGATCTGGCTGCAGTTCTTCCACCAATCGTGCATATTATAGCGGAGTGGTCGCTTGCGGTATATACGTCGCTTAATTCCCATTTCCTTGCGCCGAAAAGAGACGAGCTTGAGAAGCTGAGATCGATTATCGATCCGATACCGCCCCGACTAAAGGTGTTTTCCGACCCGGAGTTTAACAAGGCAATATCCAGGACTGCCAAGCTTTCCAACAGGGCACGACCTCTTGCGTTATTTGCTTGGCTGCCCCATTCCACTGCCCAGGCGTTGAAGTCACCACTAATTATGACCTTCCCCCCTTGCGTCGTCTACTAATGCGTCTAATACAGCTTGAAACTCGCTAAGCTGCATGCTTGGGGCTAGGTAGCAGCTGTATATCCACAGGGTGACATATTGTGCGCGTACAAACCCTTTGTGTTCTCCAATGACGTCGAAGGTTCGCCACATATCCAGTGCGCAGCTTTTCCGCCTTGATCCACGGTCCATAATCTCGGGCAGTTGGTCAGTTGGTGGGATTCGCTGATAATGGCAATATCGATGCGCATTTCTCTAACAGTCTGCTCTAAGAGTGCTTGCATGCAGTGTCCTCGCGGTACGCCGGACATTTATAGCTTCCTGTAGCGTGGTCCGTTGATTTATCGTGTGCAGAGGCTACATTTTGGTGGCTTGGAGCAGCTTTTGCTACGTGGCCTATATCACCACATCTGCAGCATGCCACTTTCAAATCGCCTCCGCTGGTACAGTTTGCCGCAAGGTGCCCGAAGCCCTGGCATTTAAAGCACCGCTTTGGTTGGTCTATTGCACGTATACGGCCGATCCTCA
This sequence comes from Drosophila americana, assembly GCA_030788265.1. Classification (NCBI taxonomy): domain Eukaryota; kingdom Metazoa; phylum Arthropoda; class Insecta; order Diptera; family Drosophilidae; genus Drosophila; species Drosophila americana. Next base: position 10,139 of record JAURSC010000032.1, on the reverse strand, counting down.
CCTTGGCCTTCTCGACAAGCGTCCTGGCTTTTGGCGCTGGGAGAGTAACTATGATTTGATCGTTTCAATCGGCAAAGAGTCGTCATTTAAGGCATTTTTAACTGCTTCGAGCACTACTTCCTTAGTCGCCAGCTCATCCAGGTCCCTGATCTCAACCTGTGACATCTCAGTCAACGTTTTGACTATAGCACGGTCACCCAAGGCTTTTCCCTCAGCTTCTTGTAGTTCGTTTGGGAAGTGCTCCGGCTTCCTACTCAGGCGCTACAGAAGATCGCCCTTTGCGGTATTGCGAATGCCCTGCACGTCGCCACTTAGGTGCTTGAGGGCCGGGTCGCCCTTCACGAGCCTGAACATGCGTGCAATCGCCCACTCCGTGGACTATAATAGCGTGGGCTCTGGGACGCTTCTGCGTTCGCTTGCGTCCGTAGACTTCTGTCCACCTCTGTGTTGCCCTTCTGACCGGAGTTGGCAGGGGCTGCCATGGGTTGCGTGATCACTGCCTGCTTCGATGGTTTTTGACCCTGGCGTTTAGCCTTCTTGGAGGGGGTCTGCGCTGCTCTGGCATGCCATCCCTCGGCCGTTTGGGCGTACCTGCCTCTCTTTGGGCACCGATTTTCGTTACGCGCTAATGACGGCGTCTTTTGAACCTCATCACACTTAATTTCAGGCGCACAAGGCTTGAGCGCCACTTTCTGTAAGTTTTCTGCTTTCGCGAGCTCCTCTCGCATGAGCCCGTTTTTGTGGCGTTGTCCGCTGAACAGCGCCGTTAGGCCGTCTAGGACTTAGACCATCTTTCGAGCGTGCCTCTCAGCGTTCTTGGCAGCTCATCAGTTGCTTCTGCTGCCGTCGACGCTCTTTGCTGCACTGGCGTGACCTCCTGATGTGGCGGTGATCGCTGCAGCGTAGAGCGGTGCACATCATCCATTTTTCCTATATGGTCACCTGCTCTAACTAACAGGGCTCTACAGGGAAGTCCCTCGGTGGCCAGAAGTTTCCCTCAGGCTTTTGACCGCTGTGAGTTATACCAGTCCAAATCGGTCACCAGAGCCCCGTTTTTTTATGGGCACCGCCGCGGCGGAGGGTTGGAAATTGGTCTGTTCCGTGACCTTTTACTCCTTCTTGCCCTGGAGACTGGAGTGAGCAACGTTACCGACTGCTTTGCCTGCGTGTAACAAAGCTTACCTGCCTAGCAAGAACAGCGTAAGCCTGAAAGTATGCTGTACATTCTGCCAGTTATCTTGGACAGCTTATCGCCTGGTTGCTGTCTCCGCTGCGCAGTTCGGCCGCTGGTTCACTAGTGCAGATCAACTGTTTGTAAACTGCGCTAGCCAACACTGCTAAGCTGAATTCAACCAACTGCACAAATAGCTTCGCGAGACAGATACTAAACATGAGTGATAAAACTCACAATAGACTCCTCCACTCCCCTCGCCTAGATCGTGGAACTGTAGACGCCACCAGCAGGATCGCCCTGCACTGGCTTCGCAGTGAGTACCGCCACGCACCTTTTGGTGTATAAGGCCTATGACACAGTTCACTGCCCACGTGCACTAACTTCACTATATTTTTCTCAGGGAAACCACGGATTTGTTTATTTTTCAAGCGGAGCAGTTAACAACGCGTCCGCACTCTATCAAACGTCGTGTCTGTCCCCTGTGTGTGTGTGTATGTGTGTGTAGGTCTGTGTGTATGTGTGTGTGTGCGTGTATGTGTGTTTTTTTTTTTTTTTTTATTATGGAAGAAAAGAAAATAACAGCTTAACATTTTACAAGGGGGAACTAAGACAAACAAAGAAGAAAAGGATATTTTATGGGGAGTAGAAATTTGTAGCCCGCCCCTGCGGGACAACCGCAAAGTACTACTTCGCAGGGCGGCGTACGCCTGTATATCAGCCGCTCATCAGTCGATGCCGCGTCGGATCCTCTCCTGTCGTCACAGCTCCTTCATTATAGCCGATGTCATGTTAGCAACGGCTGTCCATCCATTTTCAGTGGCCACCATTTGCGCCACGAGATTCTCCGGAGACAAATAATTTCTGCCCGCCGTCGCTTTGTCTCGCTCGCGTCTATAGAGTGGGCAGTAGAACAATGCACGCAATGCACATCGTCGGTATGCAGCATTGCATCCTCGGCTGTAAGATGCAACCTCCATTGCGGGGTCCCATATGTTGGATCCGTAGAGGATTGTGGACGTCACCACTCCAGCGATTAGTCTTCTGCTACTCTGCCTTGGTCCTTTGGTGTTCGCCAAACATTCGGCTAATGGCTGTTGTAACACTGGCCGCTTTGTGGCTAATATACTCCAGGTGCTGTTTATACGACAGTCTGTGGTCTATCATGACGCCCAGGTATTTGATGGCGTGCTTGGACTTAATCATAGCACTGCCAACGCGCAGCGATGTCGTCTCAACTATCTTTCTGCTGCTTATTAAGAGTGCCTCCGACTTTTGCTCCGCTAGCGCGAGTCCGTTCTGGGATAGCCAGTCAATTATCCTGTCGATGGCCGTACTGCTCCTAAGAGTGACCTCATCGAGTTTCTTCGCCACAGTAACAACAGCCATGTCATCGGCGAACCCAATGATTGTTTTGCCCTCTGGTAGGCAAAGGCGCAGAACTCCGTCGTACATGACGTTCCACAGTAGCGGCCCGAGAACAGAGCCCTGAGGAACGCCTCCAGTAACCCTGTACTGTCGTTGGCCGTCTTCCGTGTCGTAATTTGGCACTCTGTCCTGGAAGTAGCTGGTCACTAACGTTATTAATTGGCTCGGGATGTGTCTGGCCGTTAGCGCTTCTAGTATTTTTGTCCAATTGGCTGAGTTGAACGCGTTCCTGACATCCAACGTACAGACTAGGCTGTCCATCTTGTGCCTTGGATAGCGTCTTCTGCTAGTTCAGCCACGACCCTGATGGCATCCGTGGTGCTCCTGTGTTTCCTGAAGCCGAATTGACTTTCATACAGACCGCGCACTTCAGCAAGCCGGCATTCTAGGCGATTGCATATTATACGCTGAAATATTTTTCCATCGTGTCCAGCATACACAGGGGGCGGTATGAGGAGGGATCATCCAGTTTCTTGACGGGCTCGGGATGAGCACAAGACGCTGGAGTTTCCATCTACGTGGTACTGTGCATTCCGCTATACATTCATTGTACATTCTGGGCTGTGAAGCAATGACAGCTTTTATTACCCCGTTCGGTATTCCGTCTAGTCCAGGGGATTTGTCGGCCTTTAGCTTCGCAGCAATTCTCAGAACCTCATTGTCGACGGTGGGTGCACAGTCGTTTATTCCATTTGCTGGTAGTTGCGGTGCAATTCCAGGTGTCTGTCGAGGAAAGAGCGTTAGGACTATTTGTTTGAGATGTTCCGGGTTTTTTTGCATTGGTTGCCTGCATAGCCTTCCCATGACTAGCTTGTAAGCCAGTCCAAAGGGCTCCGCGTCCGCAGCGTCGCAAAGCTCTTGGAAGTATCCGCTTGGCTTTCTGCAGATGGTGCTCAAAATTGGGGGACGGTCTTGACCTTTGGCTCTTCCGCCTAGATGCGAGGCACTCTTGCGCGCTTTGGCTATGTCCTCGTTCCACCAGGCTACCGGTCTATGTGTGTTTCCACCCTTGCGAACTTTTGTCAGTATGGCGTCGCAAGCGTTGGTGATAGTCTCTGCTATCGGTCAGCAGAGCTGTTGGCATCGCCTCTTATGCCAAGTCCTTGTACCATAGGGAGAAGTCTTTCCAGGTCCATAGTGTCCATCTTGTATCTAGTGTGCTGGAGCCTTCTACTGGCGCCTCTGCTTCCAAGTTGAGAGGTGTCCGTTATCACCAGAAAATGGTCGCTGTGGGTGTATACATCCGATACATGCCATTTGGCGTCTCGGGCAACGTCTGGACTGGCAAACGTCAGGTCTATGCTCGATTCGCGACCCGCTTTGCTGTAAGTGCTTCTTGTGCCGATGTTCAGCAGACAGACATTTAGCGAAGCAAGTATGTCCAGCAGGATGGTTCCCTTGGTGTCGTTCTGCTGTGTACTCTGCCAGGGTATGCTTGGTGGTATGTAGCAGCTATAAACGTATATGCGACCACATTTTGCCCTAGCAAACCCTTTGCGAGTCATCCCTTGAGTGAGCTGGTATGGTGCCTGTCCGCAGCTCCATAGTGCTGCTCCAGCGTCTAGGCTTTCGTGCCACACTCCGATATGTTTCAGATCCTGGGCTGCTCTGCAGTGGTTTAGGTTAAGTTGCAGGAACTTAACCATTTTTAAGCGCTTTGTATGCCTTCTTATACTCCGGGCAGTTCCTGCTCAGAGTTGAGTGCGCGGCTTGGCTAGTTCCCGTGCCCATTCTTGTGCAGAGGATGCACTTTGCCTCATGCGTGCACTGTCCAGACCTGTGCCCAGTACCTGCGCATTTAATACACGTCTCATTTCCAACCGGATGCTGGCGCTTGCACCTGGTGGATGTATGGCCGAATCCCATGCATCTGAAGCATCTCTTTGGCTCGATCTTTTGACGTATTCGGCATATAACCCACTCTATGCGACCTTGCCGGTTTCGAGCAGTTTCGTGGCCAGCGATGCGATCTGTGTTCCTCTTCTACTGGTATGTCTCCTTCCACCGAGGCAAAGAGAGCTGTGAGGACCTCATCTGCTGTCGTAGACTCATCGATATCTAGTACCTCCATTTGCACCGTTTCCTGCAAGGTTCTAATGGCAGCTTTTCCAGCCAGTGCACTGCTGATTGCCACATGCAACTGGTCGGTAGCTGGGTCCGATGGCTTCTGGAGCCTGAGGATCAGTTCTCCTGCTGCTGATTTGCGGATGCCCTGCACATTATTTTTGAGTACCTGCAGTGCGGGAGCTGTTTTCACCATCTTAAGCACATCTGCGTATGGCATGCTCTCTGTACACTTGACCAGGATCGCATCCGGTCGGTTGGGCTGTTTCCGCCTGGTGTGCATGCCCTTCACCTCAGTCCATTTATTTTTTACCTCACGGGTATTTTTGACCGGTGTTGTTGCCTCTCGCGCTTGGGTCGGTACCTTGCCCTCTGCCGGCTGTGAACGTTGCTGCTTCTGAGTTGGTGCCGGTTTGGCTTTGCTTGGGGCCAAGATCTGATTTTTTTCTGTAACCTCGTTCGTCGGTTTTTGCGCCGCTGTCGGTGGCTTACTGCCTGCACCGCTTTCTTCCGTCTGCGTTGCCGTGTCGCATTTAGAATTGCTTCCGGCGCTTTCTTCAGCATGGCTCATCTGCTTATGGGCCTCTTCGCTGCATCGCATGCACAGGTTTTCCGTCAGCTGCGTTTTGACTACTTCTTGCAGCTCTTTTAGTCTCGCTAGCATGCTCTTAGTGGCCAAGTTTATGTGCCTCATCGCTGGCTGCTTGCCATGATACATGAACAGTAGCTCGTCCAGTATCGAGCCAATCTCTTCGATCTCCTGGTTTTTTGCCTTGCTCTTCTTGGGCGGGGTGCTCCGTGGCTTGTTCGTAGGGCAGGCCGGGTCCCTAAGCCTTCTCGGGGTCTCTTTCTCTTCAATTTCTTTGCATGGTGTAGTGGGCTGAGGGGTTCTTACTGGTGTAGCCGGGGGCGTGCTCGCCAGGCATGATCGTCTAGCGAACGGGTCGGCCTGGCGTACTCCTTCTTCCTCTGTCCACCTAGTGGGGTGGTGCTTTTGTGTTTGGTTCATCATTGTGATTAATTGGTTCCCAACTCGAAGCCGTTGTTGTCGTGTGTATTGTGCAGTCACCTTCGTGATCCCGTGGTTGCCTTTCCATGAAGTGAGGTCCCGCGAGGGTTGACTTCGGTCCTTATGGGAGACGGAGTTCAGAGCCAGATCAGTACTAGTCAGGGAATATCAACTGAGCCTGCACGGCCAACTGAATGGCAACATACGATAAGCGTTCTACGAGGCCTGCCAAGGTTTTAGCGCGACGGGGGCGAGGCGAGCATTAGCCTGGGAGCCGTTTCGACAAGGTGTCAGCTCTCCTATTAAGGTCCAGTGGGTCGCTTCCACATTTACTGGGCTCAGTGTGGGGGTGGAGTTTTGCTTGCTTGCATTGACGGGCGTGCTGCCAGTTGTGGCGCTTATCGCTGCTGATTTGTGGCTCCAACGGTGGCCAATGTTTCTCACTGGCGTTTGACAGATGGGAGCTTAACCGCTCCAGCTCGGTCGCCAGCGTCCCTTTTTAGTACACGCTATGCGGCGGGAGTTGACTTGGTCGGACCCGTGACCCAGCTGCAATGCGAGTAGAACGTGAAAGCCTAATAGCATGCAATATCTTTCTTTTTCTTCATGTATACCCACACAGCGTGGCATACTTTCGCGCTTGTTTGCTTTTTACGTTCATACATGTACTTCGGTTCAGGTTGGCAGCACTGTACAACCAACCCGCTGTCCAGAGCTTTTTCTTACTCAAGTGCTTGAGCATAAACAATGTTGGATATATACCATCAGGTAGTCCTTGCCATCACCCCGTCATTCAGGTGAGTGCGCGGGTTTGCTCCATTCTCGTGTTCACCATCACAGTCTTGCAGGTGTACCACCAGTCGTGCCACCTGCGTCACTCCGTATGCGTAAGTAGTCATCTTTGGTTTGACGCACCCTGGCATCCGCCGCTTGCGCAGCGCGTATGTGAGTGTGGGTGTCCACGTGCTCAGCCCTTCGCCAAAGGGTTGCACATCATCGCTTTGCTTTCCCTGCCGGAGCTGCGGCCCACGACAAAAAAAACAGCCGGAGCGACGATCGAGACGCGTCGACTCACTTTCACTTCCACACTCTATGTGTATGTGTGTGTTTTTTTTTTTTTCGAAAAAGGCCACGGGGTCGAAAGTATCCAGGCGGTAGGCTTTCCGACTTAGGCTTCTAGTGCTGGCTGCAGTTCCTTCACCAATCGTGCATATTATTGCGGAGTGGCCGCTTGCGGTGTATAAGTCGCTTAGTTGCCATTTTGTTGCGCTAAAAAGTGACGAGCTTGCGAAGGTAAGATCGATTATGAATCCGATACCACCTCGAGTGAAGGTATTTTCCTAGCCGAAGTTTAGCAGGGCTATATCAAGGGCAGCGAAGCTTTCCAACAGGGCACGACCTCTTGCGTTAGTTGCTTGGATGCTCCATTCCACTGCCCAGGCGTTGAAGTCACGAGCAATAATGGCCTTCCGCCCCCTTGCGTCATCTACTAATGCATCTAATGCAGCTGTAAATTCGCAGAGCTGCATGTTTGGGGCCAGGTAGCAGCTGTATATCCACAGGCTGCCGTATTGTGCGCGTACAAACCCAGTGAAGGATTTTGTTTTTGTCAGCTATGTCGATGGGTCGCCACATACCAGAGCGCAGCTTTTCCATCCTGATCCTCGGTCCATATTCTCGGGCAGTTGGTTTCTCGGTGGTGGGGTTCGCTGATAATGGCAATATCAATGCGCATCTCCCTAACAGTCTGCTCCAAATTGGCTTGAGCAGCTATGCAGTGGTTAAGGTTCATTTGGAGTAACCTTAACATTTCATTTTGCGTACTGCCTCGCGATACGCCAGACATTTAAAGCTTCCTGTAGCGTGGTCCGTTGATTTTTCTCCTTTCCGCATGCAAAGGCTACATTTTGGTGGCTTGGAGCAGCTCTTTGCTTCGTGACCTGTGTCCCCGCATCTGAAGCATGCGC
>JAURSC010000030.1:0-43468 GCA_030788265.1 Drosophila americana | reverse complement strand
ACCCGATCAAAACGGCATCGATTCTGTAATTGCCAAATTAAACGGACAAAACCCGCCCATAATTGATTATGGATTAAAATTGGGTAGTCCTGGCATATTAAGAATCCTGCCGAAAACCTTAGAGACATACTCTAAAATCATAAACGTCCTCAATATGGACAATTCAATCAATTATAACACGTACCAGAGGCGTGAGGAGCGCTCTTTCCGGGTTGTGGTGCGGGGCATTCACGCCTCCACAAGCACCGACGCAATCCGAAACGAGTTGACGTGCATGGGCTATACGATTCGCAACGTATATTGCCCAAATATAAGAATCGCAGCGGCCCTGGTACATATCAACCGAATATATTCTTTGTGGAATTGGCTCCCGATTCCGCAAAGAATCGATCTATCTTCGTGTCAGAAATCTTTGCAAATACGTCGTCCGCTTCGAGTGGCCTAAAATAAATGGCAAGAAATTGCCACAGTGCCACCGATGCCAGCGTTTAACCACACGACCCGATATTGCCATCACCCTGCTCGCTGTGTAAAGTGCGGCAACGAGCACTCACACAGACTTGCGTCAAACCGGCAAATGTGCCAGCTACAGTGCAAACTGCGGCTCGGATCACATACAGCCAATTACAAGGGCTGCCCCTGTACTCTGGCTTGCTACAAGCAAAATGTCGAACCGCCCATCACTAAAAACACAAAATCACAATTCGGCAGCCCCAACAAAAACAGCCGAATTTACCTCAGCGGCAAAAGCAACTCAGCGCCAGCAGACCTATGCAATGCAATCAAAGAAAAACAAAAAGAAAAAACAAAACAAAATCAAACAAAATGGCGGACAGACGGAACCGCAGCCTATCAGCATCCAACCGCGGTTTCCTTCGCATCTGTCACACCATCCAATACAAATAATATCAATACGGCAAATATTGCAGAATTTCATCCCCCCCACCGTTCCCCTCATCCAACTCCTTAGATCCACGCTCTAGATGGGCGCGGATCCAAAGATTACAACCAACAGCACAGCTGCATCAACTCGAGCGACCTCACTCTATTCAAGAGCAGAGAACAGATCGTTTCAATGCAACGCCAGCTGCTTGAAAACTTATCAAAACGGCAAGTTGCCACTGACCAACAACCCGTCCCGCAAGGGCAGTCACTGCCTATGCAGATGGATGATGAGCAGCAGCCGCCCAACAAAAACAACAGCCAACAACCACCTATCCTTCACATCCCCAAAATCAGATACTATTCAAATGCCCAAAAAAGCAGGAGCAGCTAGATAGGCTAATGGGCTCAATGTCGCTGATGCAGCGACAATTGCAGGAACTATTCGCCACGGCGATAACTCCACAATGCCCGCCACAACCTGTAACAGCTCAAATCAATAAATTGTTCAGATGCCCGGCTTCATTGACTCATCTACTGCTAATCCAAACAAAAAATTTCTGAAAAAACTGACAATTTTTACTTACCTTCCACTTACCCATTATTATTTAGCTCCCTACTTACCTTTCACTTACCTCTCTATTATTTTTACCTACCTCATTTACTTACCTTTTTACTTTATCCTCATTTTGCCATTGTTTTCCTGAAATATACTTACCTCATCACAAATTGCATTTCTCAATGCAAACATCAAAGCATAATCAACAACGCAACCAACAGAAACTGCAATCAACAAGTTGTCAAAACAAATTGCCAGCCACGTGCCGCCGTGTGCGCCGCTGTGTCTGCTCGCTCGCGACACTCCAGCATTTTTCAATGCTGAAATGACGTGAGCTCATGCATACACACGCGTACACGAGTGCGCATAGCTCTTCGTCCATGCGCTGGCGCCACACGGACACAACAGACAAGATGTCTATGCGATATTGCCCGGCTAGTCGCAGCCAAAATCCTTGCCCACCCCATGGCCAATGGCAAAAGCTGCTGCTATTTGCATTTTTAAATGCAAAAAACGGCCAAATGGGGAAGGGGGGCAATTTCTTTATTCACCGCGGACTACCTCCAGCAGCTCCAACTATCATCTCAATTCAGCTAACTAAGAATACACACACAATCAATCATAACACATACACACAAAGCCATATCGAGAAAGCAACAATAACAAACACAATGCGCTTATTGTTGCCTCCTCTCATACAGAATTTGCCAATTCGCTATTATTTCCCAATATTCTTTTTCATTCCCTTCCCGCAACGCAGATATCTAAGTTATGCCAATTTGCATCTGATAACAGCCAGTGCTAAGCGAGAGAAGGTACTTGGCGAAAACAACATCAACCTTCTTATCAAATGCGATATTATTTGTCTGCTCTTGATGTGTGGATCCACATAGGGATGGGAGAATTTTTTAAATTTGGGAAAATAAAACATTAAACTTCAACACAGGACGGACATGAAAATCGCAGTTGTGAATTGTGGAGTGGCCCGAGCGTGCTCTGTCCCGTTGCCATCTATTCATCTTTTGTCTCGGGCAATACAGACACATTGCAAAATCGGGAACACACACACACTGTATATTCATGTGCCGAGTCCAATTCTCTATCAATAAGAAACAGAAAACTTCTCCTTATTTCGTACATCAAATACAGATAAATCATAACGAAAAATCTTATTATTTTTATAAACACCATTAAACAAAATTCTCTCACGTCAATCACTTGGCTATTATCAATAATGCTGCTAATGGCTACATATACATGCTGACGCCGCACATCACTCCAATTGTACTCTTACTATACATTTAAATTTCAAACTAACCTTAAAGTCAGAGACAAAATAATCAATAAATAAACTTTTTCAATAAGTGTCATCTGCATATAAAGATTATGAATTAATTGGCAAATTCATGCATTTATATCTTGTCAAACACACACAACACTAATCCTTTAAACATGTACATACACACATTAACTTTTAATCAAAACTCACAGAAATTTATAATGTATAGAATTAAGAGTATATCAATAACTTCTGGAGTAGGGACAGGTTCAGTATGGGGCTGTGTGAATTGCGGATGGACTAGCTGAGTTCGTGAGGGAGGTATCTCTGATATTTGGTGTCCTGCGTGAGACCAGTGCGTTGTGACAGGGGTATGGATATGAGAGTAGTTAGATTTAAATTGAGTGGCGCCATAATGCCGTCACACTACACTCGCTTACTCCCGTACTCACACACACGCTCACCCTCGTACTATACACTCATCTATCTAAGGTATCTCTCACACACTCACTTTCTCACTCATTCTCTCCCCAAAGGAATGGGCGAGCGAGTGCTCGGTCCTGGATCCCGATTCCCATTCGTCTCATCCGACCCGGTCTCCTGCTCAACCTAAAACAGAAAAAAGGGGTCTCTTTTTGGTGCCTGAAGTGAACGGACGTGCTCGCGGAGAAATAAAAAGTAAAAATCATAGAAATTCGGCAGCGCGCGCCAAAACGAACCGAACATAGTATATAGGGACACGATTGCAAAGTGCAAATTGCAATACATATCCCTCGGTTTTTTACATTCGGTTTTCACTCGCTCAATACAGTGGCTTTTTTGTACATGTATATAGTGCACGTGGCCTGCAGTGACTTTTGCGCAAAGTGTCGCCACGTGGACAATCTAGAACTTTCGTTTTAGTTGTTCTGCTGCGCATCAGACGCTGGCGCACGGCGTGCAAAAACACAAAAGTGTGTTATGTATAACAAATATAACTGCCTAGCGCCTTACATGTACTATAATTAACCACTAAAACTTACACTCTCGTCTTAAAATCAATAAAATTGATATAACCTAAAACAAATAAATCAATAAATTGCTAAAGCTATATATATTTTCAATTGCTAATTAAATATACGTATACACCTAGCATATATTGCTGCAAACTGTCCGTCTACGGACAATCATACCCTCCTAGCTAAAAAGAGAGCAATTTAATCAAAAATATATTACCTATAAAATATATACATAATCAAAAATAACAATTAACCCTTCAAATCTCCAAAAGGTATTACATCAACTTTTGCCATAAAACTTCAAGCCCAAAGGTGACCAAACAAATTAATCTAAAAATTTCTAGCAATTTCCAGCAAAAGTGTTGTGCCAATATATGACGCGTGTGTGTGTGTGGGCAATTGTTCTGGTTTTTTGCACACTTATACAATCGCTAAAATAGTTGCTGTCGCGCAACTTGACACACACACGCATACACACACTTATTACATTCCATAAATTACACATATATACATCTGTCAAAACATATACATATATACTTTCTAATACATATATACAACTCCTGTCAGAACACATATAAAAACAAATATATATATCTACAACAATCACATACAAATACACATATATACATTACTTCCCCTTTTTGACGTCCATATAAGTGACGCGCGCATAGAAACTTGACGAAGCTGAGAGCAGGCGCAACTGTAGCTAGTCGAATTTCTGGTTGGTGAATTGACTAAATTGGTCAACTCGGTGCGAAACCAAAAGCACACACTTACAAACAAATCACAACAAAGCGCCATTTAGTCGTTTCATCCACCCATCGCCATTTTGCATTTTTTCCTACTCAAATAAACTCAACCTCTGCAAAAACCAATAGAGAGCTTAAGCTTTTTCACGTTTCCTTTGTAGGCTGCTCTTAATTTTTGTAAAGGTTGACACAAACAAAATCAAAACTGGTGTGTCGTCACCAATAAACAAAATAAACTGGTGTGTCGTCACCAATAAACAAAATAAATTAAAACTAAATACTTACCTTAATCAAAACTATTAAAAAATTGAAGCTTAATTAGGTGTGTCGCCACCAACAACATTAAGCTACAATCACACATACACTTACCTTATCACACCTTCTCATATACTTACCTTATCACACCTTATACTACATATAGCTATACTTACCTTATCACACCTTCATATTACTAATTCATACTTACCTTATCATACTTATATATAAATATAATTTTCCTACCGTGTACCATCACCAACCATAAATATATATAATATATATACTTACCTCAACCATATACTCACCGTATAATCACCAAATACCAATACCTACCTCAACATATTTACCAATTACCACTATCAATATGTCAATCCAACACTACGCCCCACTACTCACCTGTCCGCCGAGCCGGCAGTATCGCCAGGACTTGTCAAACTTATCAGCCTACTGCTCTCGCCGATACTGACAATGCCGGCATCAATGAACGGTCTACTATCATTTCAATAGACTCATTGGCGCAGCATCAGCCCTGTCCCCCCAGGCTCTCATATCGACAGCCATTGAAACATCTGCGCAAAAAGGACAAGAACAGAAACGTGCTGCGGGAAAGAACAGAACACTGTTTCGGAAACGACAACAACATCATCAATATCGGCAAAACAACAGCTGCAAACACGAATATCAAGAGCATTCATATACCAGCTGACGCTCAGCGCACAACTAGCACATTATAACGTCTAATTGCCCAGCTTGAGTTGGATACTACTCCTCCAAACAGCCAAGTTGCCGACAACTTTACCAGCTACTACGACGAACACTCCTCTAGTGATTCTATCGTAAATTATGATAGCGATGATGCTCCTTGCACACCAAAGCCAGCTCACCGCTGCCGATGAGCTTCGCCATCAAACTCCCACCTCAGTTGTTCTACAAAAACCTCCACACAACTTCGCCAACATATGCAGCCATTTTGGCTGGCAATGCTGCAAATCAAAAATCCAAAAATTCAACGTGCATAAGTAGCAGCAGTGACAGCAGCTCCAACAATGCACCCGGTATTGGTGGTCCCGGCGGCAAAATCACCACCACAGCCACTACCGGTGCTTCGCATTATCAACTACTCCATCCCACAGGCAAAACAGCCAATCAAATTCGCAAAAATAATGCGCGAAAGTCAAATCGCCAAACTCGGCAATTCTCGCCTATCCCAGCAAGATGCTCAAGGACGCAACCATTCGCAAATCGGTTCACATTATTATCAGAATCCGACTTTGAAGCGCCAGATACACTTCAGCCACAACAGTTGCCGGCGAAACTAACAATTTGGCCGCTGCCGTACAAGCTGCCCTGACACCTGCCAAACAGTCAACAACTACGACAAAAATTCCAACTAACACAAGAGCAGCATTGACAATGTCCATTTCGCCACTGCCGCCACGGCCGTCAATGCTGCTCCCCCTAACTCTCCCCGCCATCAACAACAACACAACTGGTGCGATTAATGTTTCTGCCCCTGCGGCGAAACACTACAAACCGCCACAGATATGCATTCAGCATTACAACCAGCCAGATCAAAACGGCATCGATTCTGTAATTGCCAAATTAAACGGACAAAACCCGCCCATAATTGATTATGGATAAAATTGGGTAGTCCTGGCATATTAAGAATCCTGCCGAAAACCTTAGAGACATACTCTAAAATCATAAACGTCCTCAATATGGACAATTCAATCAATTATAACACGTACCAGAGGCGTGAGGAGCGCTCTTTCCGGGTTGTGGTGCGGGGCATTCACGCCTCCACAAGCACCGACGCAATCCGAAACGAGTTGACGTGCATGGGCTATACGATTCGCAACGTATATTGCCCAAAATATAAAATCGCAGCGGCCCTGGTACATATCAACCGAATATATTCTTTGTGGAATTGGCTCCCGATTCCGCAAAGAATCGATCTATCTTCGAAGTCAGAAATCTTTGCAAATAGTCGTCCGCTTCGAGTGGCCTAAAATAAATGGCAAGAAATTGCCACAGTGCCACCGATGCCAGCGCTTTAACCACACGGCCCGTTATTGCCGCCACCCTGCTCGCTGTGTAAAGTGCGGCAATGAGCACCTCACACAGACTTGCGTCAAACCGGCAAATGTGCCAGCTACTTGTGCAAACTGCGGCTCGGACCATACAGCCAATTACAAGGGCTGCCCCTTGTATCTGGATCTGCTACAAGCAAAAATGTCGAACCAGCCCCATCACTAAAACACAAAATCACAAATTCGGCAGCCCCAACAAAAACAGCCGAATTTACCGCAGCGGCAAAAGCAGCCTCAGCGCCAGCAACCTATGCCAATGCAATCAAAGAAAAACAAAAAGAAAAAAACAAACAAAAAATCAAAACAAAATGGCGGACAGACGGAACCGCAGCCTATCAGCATCCCAACCGCGGTTTCCTTCGCATCTGTCACACCATCAAATACAACTAATATCAATACGGCAAATATTGCAGAAATCTCAATCCCCCCACCGTTCCCTCATCCAACTCCTTAGATCCACGCTCTAGATGGGCGCGGATCCAAAGATTACAACAACAACACAGCAGCTGCATCAACTCGAGCGACCTCACTCTATTCAAGCAGAGAACAGATCGTTTCAATGCAACGCCAGCTGCTTGAAACTTATCAAAACGGCAAGTTGCCACTGACCAACAACCCGTCCCGCAAGGGCAGTCACTGCCTATGCAGATGGATGATGAGCAGCAGCCGCAACAACAACAACAGCCAACCAACCCTATCCTTCAAACGATCCCAATAATCAGATACTATTTCAAATGGCCCAAAAGAAGCAGGAGCAGCTAGATAGGCTATGGGCTCAATGTCGCTGATGCAGCGACAATTGCAGGAACTATTTCGCCACGGCGATAACTCCACAATGCCCGCCACACCTGTAACAGCTCAAATCAAAATTGTTCAGATGCCCGGCTTCATTGACTCATCTACTACTAATCCAAACAAAAATTTCTGAAAAAACTGACAATTTTACTTACCTTCCACTTACCCATTATTATTAGCTCCCTACTTACCTTTCACTTACCTCTCCATTATTTTTACCTACCTCATTTACTTACCTTTTACTTTATACCTCATTTTGCCATTGTTTTCCTGAATATACTTACCTCATCACAAATTGCATTTCTCAATGCAAACATCAAAAGCATAATCAACAACGCAACCAACAGAAACTGCAATCAACAAGTTGTCAAAACAAATTGCCAGCCACGTGCCGCCGTGTGCGCCGCTGTGTCTGCTCGCTCGCGACACTCCAGCATTTTTCAATGCTGAAATGACGTGAGCTCATGCATACACACGCGTACACGAGTGCGCATAGCTCTTCGTCCATGCGCTGGCGCACACACGGACACAACAGACAAGATGTCTATGCGATATTGCCCGGCTAGTCGCAGCCAAAATCCTTGCCCACCCATGGCCAATGGCAAAAGCTGCTGCTATTTGCATTTTTAAATGCAAAAACGGCCAATATGGGAGGGGGCAATTTCTTATTCACCGCGGACTACCTCCAACAGCTCCAACTATCATCTCAATTCAGCTAACAATAAGAATACACACACAATCAAATCATAACACATACACACAAAGCCATATCGAGAAAGCAACAATACAAACACAATGCGCTTATTGTTGCCTCCTCCCATACACGAATTTGCCAATTCGCTATTATTTCCCAATATTCTTTTTCATTCCCTTTCCCGCAACGCAGATATCTAAGTTATGCCATTTGCATCTGATAACAGCCAGTGCTAAGCGAGAGAAGGTACTTGGCGAAAACAACATCAACCTTCTTATCAAATGCGATATTATTTGTCTGCTCTTGATGTGTGGATCCAACATAGGATGGGAGAATTTTTTTTTTTAATTTGGGAAAATAAAACATTAAACTTTCACACAGGACGGACATAAAAATCGCAGTTGTGAATTGTGGAGTGGCCCGAGCGTGCTCTGTCCCGTTGCCATCTATTCATCTTTGTCTCGGGCAATACAGACACACTTTGCAAAATCGGGAACACACACACACTGTATATTCATGTGCCGAGTCCAATTCTCTATCAATAAGAAAAAAAAACATTCTCCTTATTTCGTACATCAATACAGATAAATCATAACGAAAAATCTTATGAATTTTTATAAACACCATTAAACAAATTTCTCTCACGTCATCACTTGGCTATTATCAATAATGCTGGCTAATGGCATACATATACATGCTGACGCCGCACATCACTCCAATTGTACTCTTACTATACATTTAAATTTCAAACTAACCTAAAGTCAGAGACAAAAGATAATCAATAAATAAACTTTTTCAATAAGTGTCATCTGCATATATAAGATTATGAATTAATTGGCAAATTCATGCATTTATATCTTGTCAACACACACAACACTAATCCTTTAAACATGTACATACACACATTAACTTTTAATCAACTCACAGAAAATTTATAATGTATAGAATTAAGAGTATATCAATAAACTTCTGGAGTAGGGACAGGTTCAGTATGGGGCTGTGTGAATTGCGGATGGACTAGCTGAGTTCGTGAGGGGGTATCTCTGATATTTGGTGTCCTGCGTGAGACCAGTGCGTTGTGACAGGGGGTATGGATATGAGAGTAGTTAGATTTAATTGAGCTGGCGCCATAATGCCGTCACACTACGACTCGCTTACTCCCGTACTCACACACACGCTCACCCTCGTACTATACACTCATCTATCTAAGGTATCTCTCACACACTCACTTTCTCACTCATTCTCTCCCCAAAGAATGGGCGAGCGAGTGCTCGGTGTCCTGGATCCCGATTCCCATTCGTCTCATCCGACCCGGTCTCCTGCTCAACCTAAAACAGAAAAACGAGTCTCTTTTTGGTGCCTGAAGTGAACGGACGTGCTCGCGGAGAAATAAAAAGTAAAAATCATAGAAATTCGGAAGCGCGCGCCAAAACGAACCGAACATAGTATATAGGGACACGATTGCAAAGTGCAAATTGCAATACATATCCCTCGGTTTTTTACATTCGGTTTTTCACTCGCTCAATACAGTGGCATTTTTGTACATGTATATAGTGCACGTGGCCTGCAGTGACTTTTGCGCAAAGTGTCGCCACGTGGACAATCTAGAACTTTCGTTTTAGTTGTTCTGCTGCGCATCAGACGCTGGCGCACGGCGTGCAAAAACACAAAAGTGTGTTATGTATAACAAATATATAACTGCCTAGCGCCTTACATGTACTATAATTAACCACTAAAACTTACACTCTCGTCTTAAAATCAATAAAAATTGATATAACCTAAAACAAAATTACATATAAATCAATAAATTGCTAAAGCTATATATTTTTTCAATTGCTAATTAAATATACGTATACACCTAGCATATATATTGCTGCAAACTGTCCGTCTACGGACAATCATACCCTCCTAGCTAAAAAGAGAGCAATTAATCAAAAATATATTACCTATAAATAATATAATACATAATCAAAAATAACAATTAACCCTTCAAATCTCCAAAAGGTATTACATCAACTTTTGCCATAAAACTTCAAGCCCAAAGGTGACCAAACAAATTAATCTAAAAATTTCTAGCAATTTCCAGCAAAAGTGTTGTGCCAATATATGACGCGTGTGTGTGTGTGGGCAATTGTTCTGGTTTTTTGCACACTTATACAATCGCTAAAATAGTTGCTGTCGCGCAACTTGACACACACACGCATACACACACTTATTACATTCCATAAATTACACATATATACATCTGTCAAAACATATACATATATACTTTCTAATACATATATACAACTCCTGTCAGAACACATATAAAAACAAATATATATATCTACAACAATCACATACAAATACACATATATACATTACTTCCCCTTTTTTGACGTCCATATAAGTGACGCGCGCATAGAAACTTGACGAAGCTGAGAGCAGGCGCAACTGTAGCTAGTCGAATTTCTGGTTGGTGAATTGACTAAATTGGTCAACTCGGTGCGAAACCAAAAGCACACACTTACAAACAAATCACAACAAAGCGCCATTTAGTCGTTTCATCCACCCATCGCCATTTTGCATTTTTCCTACTCTCAAATAAACTCAACCTCTGCAAAAACCAATAGAGAGCTTAAGCTTTTTCACGTTTCCTTTGTAGGCTGCTCTTAATTTTTGTAAAGGTTGACACAAACAAAATCAAAACTGGTGTGTCGTCACCAATAAACAAAATAAACTGGTGTGTCGTCACCAATAAACAAAATAAATTAAAACTAAATACTTACCTTAATCAAAACTATTAAAAATTGAAGCTTAATTAGGTGTGTCGCCACCAACAACATTAAGCTACAATCACACATACACTTACCTTATCACACCTTCTCATATACTTACCTTATCACACCTATATACTACATATAGCTATACTTACCTTATCACACCTTCATATTACATATTTCATACTTACCTTATCATACTATATATAAATATAATTTCCTACCGGTGTACCATCACCAACCATAAACTATATATATATATATACTTACCTCAACCATATACTCACCGTATAATCACCAAATACCATACCTACCTTCAACCATATTTACCAATTACCACTATCAATATGTCAGATCCAAACACTACGCCCACTACTCACCTGTCCGCCGAGCCGGCAGTATCGCCAGGACTCTTGTCAACTTATCAGGCCTACTGCTCTCGCCGATACTGACAATGCCGGCATCAATGAACGGTCTACTATCAATTTCAATAGACTCATTGGCGCCAGCATCAGCCCTGTCCCCCCAGGCTCTCATATCGACAGCCAGTGAAACATCTGCGCAAAAAGGACAAGAACAGAAACGTGCTGCGGGCAAAGAAACAGAAAACACTGTTTCGGAAACGACAACAACATCATCAATATCGGCAAAAACAACAGCTGCAAACACGAATATCAAGAGCATTCATATACCAGCTGACGCTCAGGCACAACTAGCACATTATAAACGTCTAATTGCCCAGCTTGAGTTGGATACTACTCCTCCAAACAGCCAAGTTGCCGACAACTTTACCAGCTACTACGACGAACACTCCTCTAGTGATTCTATCGTAAATATTATGGATAGCGATGATGCTCCTTGCACACCAAAGCCAGCTCAACCGCTGCCGATGAGCACTTCTCGCCATCAAACTCCCACCTCAGTTGTTGCTACAAAAACCTCCACACAACTCAGTTCGCCAACATATGCAGCCATTTTGGCTGGCAATGCTGCAAATCAAAAATCCAAAAATTCAACGTGCATAAGTAGCAGCAGTGACAGCAGCTCCAACAATGCACCCGGTATTGGTGGTCCCGGCGGCAAAATCACCACCACAGCCACTACCGGTGCTTCGCATTATCAACTACTCCATCCCACAGGCAAAGCAGCCAATCAAATTCGCAAAAATAATGCGCGAAAGTCAAATCGCCAAAACTCGGCAATTTCTCGCCTATCCCAGCAAGATGCTCAAAGACGCAACCAATTCGCAAATCGGTTCACATTATTATCAGAATCCGACTTTGAAGCGCCAGATACACTTCAGCCACAACAGTTGCCGGCGAAAACTAACAATTTGGCCGCTGCCGTACAAGCTGCCCTGACACCTGCCAAACAGTCAACAACTACGACAAAAATTCCAACTAACACAAGAGCAGCATTGACAAATGTCCATTTCGCCACTGCCGCCACGGCCGTCAATGCTGCTCCCCCTAACTCACCCGACCATCAACAACAACAGCAAGCTGGTGCGATCAATGTTTCTGCCCCTGCGGCGAAACACTACAAACCGCCACAGATATGCATTCAGCATTACAACCAGCCAGATCAAAACGGCATCGATTCTGTAATTGCCAAATTAAACGGACAAAACCCGCCCATAATTGATTATGGATTAAAATTGGGTAGTCCTGGCATATTAAGAATCCTGCCGAAAACCTTAGAGACATACTCTAAAATCATAAACGTCCTCAATATGGACAATTCAATCAATTATAACACGTACCAGAGGCGTGAGGAGCGCTCTTTCCGGGTTGTGGTGCGGGGCATTCACGCCTCCACAAGCACCGACGCAATCCGAAACGAGTTGACGTGCATGGGCTATACGATTCGCAACGTATATTGCCCAAAATATAAGAATCGCAGCGGCCCTGGTACATATCAACCGAATATATTCTTTGTGGAATTGGCTCCCGATTCCGCAAAGAATCGATCTATATTCGAAGTCAGAAATCTTTGCAAATATGTCGTCCGCTTCGAGTGGCCTAAAATAAATGGCAAGAAATTGCCACAGTGCCACCGATGCCAGCGCTTTAACCACACGGCCCGTTATTGCCGCCACCCTGCTCGCTGTGTAAAGTGCGGCAATGAGCACCTCACACAGACTTGCGTCAAACCGGCAAATGTGCCAGCTACTTGTGCAAACTGCGGCTCGGACCATACAGCCAATTACAAGGGCTGCCCCTTGTATCTGGATCTGCTACAAGCAAAACTGTTGTCCCTGCCAAACAGCAAAAATATCAGTCCGAATGTTCGGCAGCCTCAGCCGAAATTACAGCGGCGGCAAAAGCAGCCTCAGCGCCAGCAACCTGCTCAACTGCAACTGCAACAGCAGCAGCAACAGCAAAAACAAAAACAAGCTCAGCTGCAGCGCCAGCAGCCAAAGCCTAAGCTAATCAACAACAAAAATAACAAGAAATCAAAACAAAATGGTGGACAGTTAGAAACGCAGCCAATGCATAATCAAAAATTACAAATTAGCACTCCAGCTGGAGTTCCTCGAAAATCTGTCACACCAAACACAACCAACAATATCAATGCGGCAAACAATGCCATAATCCCAATCCCCCCACCGTCTCCTCATCCAACTTTGGATCCACGCTCTAGATGGGCGCGGACCCAAAGTTACAACAACAACAACAACAGCAGCAACGCCAACTTGAGAGACCTGACTCTGTTCAAACCAGAGAACAGATCATCTCAAGGCAGCGTCAGATGCTAGAAAATTGGTCCATCCGGCAACAAGCCACCACCGCCAATCAACCCGTCACACAACAACAATCCGCGCCAATGCAAGTTGACGTTGAGCAGCGACAGCTACTACCATCACCACAACAACAGCAACTTTACCAAACACGCTCCTCTAACGATCCGCAAAAAGATATACTGCTTCAAATGGCCAACAAGCAGCAAGAGCAGTTAGACGGTCTGATGGGCTCGGTGCTGATATTGCAACAACAATTGCAAGGAGTGCTCCGCCTAGGTGCAGACTCTACAACGCCCGCTGTACCATGGTCAAATTCAAGCCAATAATTTGAATGAATTGAGATGCCCGGTTTCATTGGCTCACCTTCTGCTCAATCAAAATTAAAATCCTGGAAAAAATAGCAACTTTACTTACCTCCAACTTACCTTTTATTAGTTAATTCCCAAACCAAATCTCTATTTTAGCACTCACCTCCTTATTATTTTTACCTACCTCATTTACTTACCTTTTTAATTTATCCTCAAGTAGCTATTATTTTCCTAAAAACATACTAACCTCATCATCAATGCAATTGTCAACAATTGCAAACAACAAGAAGCCACAGCAAATTGCCAGCCATGTTCCGCTATGTGCGCCTCTGCGTCTGCTCGCTCACAACACTCCAGCACTTACAATGCTCGAATACAGTGAGCTTACGCACACACACGCGCAAAAGAGCGCGCTTCCTATTCGTCAATGCGCTGGCGCACACTAAAACATAATCAGACGAAACGAGATGTCTGTGCCACACTTGCCCACCCCATGACCAATGGCAGCAGAAGCTGCTAGTTGCATTCTTAACGGCCTACGAGGAAAGACGGGCAACTTCTTTTTCAAGATAAGCTCCAGAAATCCACATTTGGCAGCATCAATATCATCACTCCTTTACACACACACACAATCACATCGAGAAAAAGCAATGAAAACAAACACAGCACACAATATGCTTATCATTGCCTCTTCTCACCAATGAATCTGCCAATTCAAATTCCACTTGCTAAAAACTTCTCCATCTCAACCATCCTTTTTATCCCGCATCGCAAATATTTAATCATAGCCAACACGCATTTGATGACAGCCAGTGCAAATATATTTAAATTATTGAAATTTAAATGAACCGAGAGAAGGTACTCGGCTAAAATAACATCAATTTTCTTATCAACTGCGGTGTTATTTATCTGCTTTTGATGTGGGAAACAGTGGACAGGGAGATTTTTAAATTGGGAAAACAAAAATCCAACAATTAACACAGGACGGACATGACAAATCACAGTTGTGAATTGTGGAGTGGCCCTGTGTGTGTGTCCTCTGTTCATTTGCCAACCCTATGTCTCGGGCAATACAGACACACACACCATACAATTGGGAACACACACACAGTGGTATTCATGCGCCGAGTCCAATGCATTATCAATAAAGAAACAGGAAACATTTCTCCATTTTTTCATACATCAAATCCAGACAAATCACAACGAAAATTATTATTTTCATAAACTCCATTAAATAAATTCTCTCATCATTTTGCTTGACTCTTTTCAATAATGCTGGCTTATGGCGAACCAGATTTGCTGACGCCGCACACCACTCCAACTGTATACTTCTTCTATACACTTGAATTTTTTATTTACTAAATATAGAGACATAAAACAATCATTATTAAAAATACAGCTCTTATCATGAAGTGAATTTTTGCACAAATGGTATGAATATTAAGTTGGCAAATTCATATAATTTTGTAAAACATACACGACACACACAAATTCCTAAACATGTATATACACATAAACATATCACAACACACAAAAATTTAATATGTATAGAATTAAGGAAGTATATATCAATAAACTCTGGAGGGGGGATTGGTTCGGTGTGGACGGTGGGCAAAGGGATACTTCGTACCGCTGCAGGATAGTGGCCTGTGTGTGGGTCTGCATACCCGTGATGGTTTGGAGCGGTTGACGAGCATGAGCTAGTAGGCACCTTTAATGCTGCCTCGCCATGTCTCGGGCCCTCCAGGCCACCACGACCATGCATACTCAAACACTCGCTCGCTCTCTGTGCGATGCGAATGCTCGATGCCCGACGCTCGGTACTCGGTACTCGATGCTCGGTGTCCTGGATCCCGATTCCCATTCGTCTCATCCGACCCGGTCTCCTGCTCAACCTAAAACAGAAAAAAGGTCTCTTTTTGGTGCCTGAAGTGAACGGACGTGCTCGCGGAGAAATAAAAAGTAAAAATCATAGAAATTCGGAAGCGCGCGCCAAAACGAACCGAACATAGTATATAGGGACACGATTGCAAAGTGCAAATTGCAATACATATCCCTCGGTTTTTTACATTCGGTTTTCACTCGCTCAATACAGTGGCATTTTTGTACATGTATATAGTGCACGTGGCCTGCAGTGACTTTTGCGCAAAGTGTCGCCACGTGGACAATCTAGAACTTTCGTTTTAGTTGTTCTGCTGCGCATCAGACGCTGGCGCACGGCGTGCAAAAACACAAAAGTGTGTTATGTATAACAAATATATAACTGCCTAGCGCCTTACATGTACTATAATTAACCACTAAAACTTACACTCTCGTCTTAAAATCAATAAAAATTGATATAACCTAAAACATATAAATCAATAAATTGCTAAAGCTATATATATTTTCAATTGCTAATTAATATACGTATACACCTAGCATATATATTGCTGCAAACTGTCCGTCTACGGACAATCATACCCTCCTAGCTAAAAAGAGAGCAATTTAATCAAAAATATATTACCTATAAATAATATAATACATAATCAAAAATAACAATTAACCCTTCAAATCTCCAAAAGGTATTACATCAACTTTTGCCATAAAACTTCAAGCCCAAAGGTGACCAAACAAATTAATCTAAAAATTTCTAGCAATTTCCAGCAAAAGTGTTGTGCCAATATATGACGCGTGTGTGTGTGTGGGCAATTGTTCTGGTTTTTTGCACACTTATACAATCGCTAAAATAGTTGCTGTCGCGCAACTTGACACACACACGCATACACACACTTATTACATTCCATAAATCACACATATATACATCTGTCAAAACATATACATATATACTTTCTAATACATATATACAACTCCTGTCAGAACACATATAAAAACAAATATATATATCTACAACAATCACATACAAATACACATATATACATTACTTCCCCTTTTTTGACGTCCATATAAGTGACGCGCGCATAGAAACTTGACGAAGCTGAGAGCAGGCGCAACTGTAGCTAGTCGAATTTCTGGTTGGTGAATTGACTAAATTGGTCAACTCGGTGCGAAACCAAAAGCACACACTTACAAACAAATCACAACAAAGCGCCATTTAGTCGTTTCATCCACCCATCGCCATTTTGCATTTTTTCCTACTCAAATAAACTCAACCTCTGCAAAAACCAATAGAGAGCTTAAGCTTTTTCACGTTTCCTTTGTAGGCTGCTCTTAATTTTTGTAAAGGTTGACACAAACAAAATCAAAACTGGTGTGTCGTCACCAATAAACAAAATAAACTGGTGTGTCGTCACCAATAAACAAAATAAATTAAAACTAAATACTTACCTTAATCAAAACTATTAAAAAATTGAAGCTTAATTAGGTGTGTCGCCACCAACAACATTAAGCTACAATCACACATACACTTACCTTATCACACCTTCTCATATACTTACCTTATCACACCTATACTACATATAGCTATACTTACCTTATCACACCTTCATATTACATATATTCATACTTACCTTATCATACTTATATATAAATATAATTTCCTACCGGTGTACCATCACCAACCATAAACTATATATAATATATATACTTACCTCAACCATATACTCACCGTATAATCACCAAATACCAATACCTACCTTCAACCATATTTACCAATTACCACTATCAATATGTCAGATCCAAACACTACGCCCACTACTCACCTGTCCGCCGAGCCGGCAGTATCGCCAGGACTCTTGTCAAACTTATCAGGCCTACTGCTCTCGCCGATACTGACAATGCCGGCATCAATGAACGGTCTACTATCAATTTCATAGACTCATTGGCGCCAGCATCAGCCCTGTCCCCCCAGGCTCTCATATCGACAGCCAGTGAAACATCTGCGCAAAAAGGACAAGAACAGAAACGTGCTGCGGGCAAAGAAACAGAAAACACTGTTTCGGAAACGACAACAACATCATCAATATCGGCAAAAACAACAGCTGCAAACACGAATATCAAGAGCATTCATATACCAGCTGACGCTCAGGCACAACTAGCACATTATAAACGTCTAATTGCCCAGCTTGAGTTGGATACTACTCCTCCAAACAGCCAAGTTGCCGACAACTTTACCAGCTACTACGACGAACACTCCTCTAGTGATTCTATCGTAAATATTATGGATAGCGATGATGCTCCTTGCACACCAAAGCCAGCTCAACCGCTGCCGATGAGCACTTCTCGCCATCAAACTCCCACCTCAGTTGTTGCTACAAAAACCTCCACACAACTCAGTTCGCCAACATATGCAGCCATTTTGGCTGGCAATGCTGCAAATCAAAAATCCAAAAATTCAACGTGCATAAGTAGCAGCAGTGACAGCAGCTCCAACAATGCACCCGGTATTGGTGGTCCCGGCGGCAAAATCACCACCACAGCCACTACCGGTGCTTCGCATTATCAACTACTCCATCCCACAGGCAAAGCAGCCAATCAAATTCGCAAAAATAATGCGCGAAAGTCAAATCGCCAAAACTCGGCAATTTCTCGCCTATCCCAGCAAGATGCTCAAAGACGCAACCAATTCGCAAATCGGTTCACATTATTATCAGAATCCGACTTTGAAGCGCCAGATACACTTCAGCCACAACAGTTGCCGGCGAAAACTAACAATTTGGCCGCTGCCGTACAAGCTGCCCTGACACCTGCCAAACAGTCAACAACTACGACAAAAATTCCAACTAACACAAGAGCAGCATTGACAAATGTCCATTTCGCCACTGCCGCCACGGCCGTCAATGCTACTCCCCCTAACTCACCCGACCATCAACAACAACAGCAAGCTGGTGCGATTAATGTTTCTGCCCCTGCGGCGAAACACTACAAACCGCCACAGATATGCATTCAGCATTACAACCAGCCAGATCAAAACGGCATCGATTCTGTAATTGCCAAATTAAACGGACAAAACCCGCCCATAATTGATTATGGATTAAAATTGGGTAGTCCTGGCATATTAAGAATCCTGCCGAAAACCTTAGAGACATACTCTAAAATCATAAACGTCCTCAATATGGACAATTCAATCAATTATAACACGTACCAGAGGCGTGAGGAGCGCTCTTTCCGGGTTGTGGTGCGGGGCATTCACGCCTCCACAAGCACCGACGCAATCCGAAACGAGTTGACGTGCATGGGCTATACGATTCGCAACGTATATTGCCCAAAATATAAGAATCGCAGCGGCCCTGGTACATATCAACCGAATATATTCTTTGTGGAATTGGCTCCCGATTCCGCAAAGAATCGATCTATATTCGAAGTCAGAAATCTTTGCAAATATGTCGTCCGCTTCGAGTGGCCTAAAATAAATGGCAAGAAATTGCCACAGTGCCACCGATGCCAGCGCTTTAACCACACGGCCCGTTATTGCCGCCACCCTGCTCGCTGTGTAAAGTGCGGCAATGAGCACCTCACACAGACTTGCGTCAAACCGGCAAATGTGCCAGCTACTTGTGCAAACTGCGGCTCGGACCATACAGCCAATTACAAGGGCTGCCCCTTGTATCTGGATCTGCTACAAGCAAAAATGTCGAACCAGCCCATCACTAAAAACACAAAATCACAAATTCGGCAGCCCCAACAAAAACAGCCGAATTTACCGCAGCGGCAAAAGCAGCCTCAGCGCCAGCAACCTATGCCAATGCAATCAAAGAAAAACAAAAAGAAAAAAAACAAAACAAAAAATCAAAACAAAATGGCGGACAGACGGAACCGCAGCCTATCAGCATCCCAACCGCGGTTTCCTTCGCATCTGTCACACCATCAAATAAAATAATATCAATACGGCAAATATTGCAGAAAATCTCAATCCCCCACCGTTCCCTCATCCAACTCCTTAGATCCACGCTCTAGATGGGCGCGGATCCAAAGATTACAACAACAACAGCAGCAGCTGCATCAACTCGAGCGACCTCACTCTATTCAGAGCAGAGAACAGATCGTTTCAATGCAACGCCAGCTGCTTGAAAACTTATCAAAACGGCAAGTTGCCACTGACCAACAACCCGTCCCGCAAGGGCAGTCACTGCCTATGCAGATGGATGATGAGCAGCAGCCGCAACAAAAAAACAACAGCCAAACAACACCTATCCTTCAAACGATCCCAATAATCAGATACTATTTCAAATGGCCCAAAAGAAGCAGGAGCAGCTAGATAGGCTAATGGGCTCAATGTCGCTGATGCAGCGACAATTGCAGGAACTATTTCGCCACGGCGATAACTCCACAATGCCCGCCACAACCTGTAACAGCTCAAATCAATAAATTGTTCAGATGCCCGGCTTCATTGACTCATCTACTACTAATCCAAACAAAAAATTCTGAAAAAACTGACAATTTTTACTTACCTTCCACTTACCCATTATTATTTAGCTCCCTACTTACCTTTCACTTACCTCTCCATTATTTTACCTACCTCATTTACTTACCTTTTACTTTATCCTCATTTTGCCATTGTTTTCCTGAAATATACTTACCTCATCACAAATTGCATTTCTCAATGCAAACATCAAAAAGCATAATCAACAACGCAACCAACAGAAACTGCAATCAACAAGTTGTCAAAACAAATTGCCAGCCACGTGCCGCCGTGTGCGCCGCTGTGTCTGCTCGCTCGCGACACTCCAGCATTTTTCAATGCTGAAATGACGTGAGCTCATGCATACACACGCGTACACGAGTGCGCATAGCTCTTCGTCCATGCGCTGGCGCACACACGGACACAACAGACAAGATGTCTATGCGATATTGCCCGGCTAGTCGCAGCCAAAATCCTTGCCCACCCCATGGCCAATGGCAAAAGCTGCTGCTATTTGCATTTTTAAATGCAAAAAACGGCCAATATGGGGAAGGGGGCAATTTCTTATTCACCGCGGACTACCTCCAACAGCTCCAACTATCATCTCAATTCAGCTAACAATAAGAATACACACACAATCAAATCATACACACATACACACAAAGCCATATCGAGAAAGCAACAATAACAAACACAATGCGCTTATTGTTGCCTCCTCCCATACACGAATTTGCCAATTCGCTATTATTTCCCAATATTCTTTTCATTCCCTTTCCCGCAACGCAGATATCTAAGTTATGCCAATTTGCATCTGATAACAGCCAGTGCTAAGCGAGAGAAGGTACTTGGCGAAAACAACATCAACCTTCTTATCAAATGCGATATTATTTGTCTGCTCTTGATGTGTGGATCCAACATAGGGATGGGGAGAATTTTTTTTTTTAATTTGGGAAAATAAAACATTAAACTTTCAACACAGGACGGACATGAAAAATCGCAGTTGTGAATTGTGGAGTGGCCCGAGCGTGCTCTGTCCCGTTGCCATCTATTCATCTTTGTCTCGGGCAATACAGACACACTTTGCAAAATCGGGAAACACACACACTGTATATTCATGTGCCGAGTCCAATTCTCTATCAATAAGAAACAAGAAAACATTCTCCTTATTTCGTACATCAAATACAGATAAATCATAACGAAAAATCTTATGAATTTTATAAACACCATTAAACAAATTTCTCTCACGTCAATCACTTGGCTATTATCAATAATGCTGGCTAATGGCATACATATACATGCTGACGCCGCACATCACTCCAATTGTACTCTTACTATACATTTAAATTTCAAACTAACCTTAAAGTCAGAGACAAAAGATAATCAATAAATAAACTTTTTCAATAAGTGTCATCTGCATATATAAGATTATGAATTAATTGGCAAATTCATGCATTTATATCTTGTCAAACACACACAACACTAATCCTTTAAACATGTACATACACACATTAACTTTTAATCAAAACTCACAGAAAATTTATAATGTATAGAATTAAGAGTATATCAATAAACTTCTGGAGTAGGGACAGGTTCAGTATGGGGCTGTGTGAATTGCGGATGGACTAGCTGAGTTCGTGAGGGAGGTATCTCTGATATTTGGTGTCCTGCGTGAGACCAGTGCGTTGTGACAGGGGGTATGGATATGAGAGTAGTTAGATTTAAATTGAGCTGGCGCCATAATGCCGTCACACTACGACTCGCTTACTCCCGTACTCACACACACCTCACCCTCGTACTATAACTCATCTATCTAAGGTACTCTACACACTCACTTTCTCATCATCTCTAAGGGCGAGCGAGTCGGTGTCCGGATGGACATCGACGGTGCTCCTCAGGGGATACTCGTACCGCTGCAGGATAGTGCCGGTGCATACCCGATGTTTGGACGGTTGACGAGCATGAGCTAGGCACCTTTATGCTGCCTCGCCATGTCTCGGGCCCTAACGACCATGCATACTCAAACACTCGCTCGCTCTCGTGCGATGCGAATGCTCGATGCCCGACGCTCGGTACTCGGTACTCGATGCTCGTGTCCTGGATCCCGATTCCCATTCGTCTCATCCGACAAACCTAAAACAGAAAAAGTCTCTTTTGGTGCCTGAAGTGAACGGACGTGCTCGCGGAGAAATAAAAAGTAAAAATCATAGAAATTCGGCAGCGCGCGCCAAAACGAACCGAACATAGTATATAGGGACACGATTGCAAAGTGCAAATTGCAATACATATCCCTCGGTTTTTTACATTCGGTTTTTCACTCGCTCAATACAGTGGCATTTTTGTACATGTATATAGTGCACGTGGCCTGCAGTGACTTTTGCGCAAAGTGTCGCCACGTGGACAATCTAGAACTTTCGTTTTAGTTGTTCTGCTGCGCATCAGACGCTGGCGCACGGCGTGCAAAAACACAAAAGTGTGTTATGTATAACAAATATATAACTGCCTAGCGCCTTACATGTACTATAATAACCACTAAAACTTACACTCTCGTCTTAAAATCAATAAAAATTGATATAACCTAAAACAAAATTACATATAAATCAATAAATTGCTAAAGCTATATATATTTTCAATTGCTAATTAAATATACGTATACACCTAGCATATATATTGCTGCAAACTGTCCGTCTACGGACAATCATACCCTCCTAGCTAAAAAGAGAGCAATTAATCAAAAATATATTACCTATAAATAATATAATACATAATCAAAAATAACAATTAACCCTTCAAATCTCCAAAAGGTATTACATCAACTTTTGCCATAAAACTTCAAGCCCAAAGGTGACCAAACAAATTAATCTAAAAATTTCTAGCAATTTCCAGCAAAAGTGTTGTGCCAATATATGACGCGTGTGTGTGTGGGCAATTGTTCTGGTTTTTTGCACACTTATACAATCGCTAAAATAGTTGCTGTCGCGCAACTTGACACACACACGCATACACACACT
The DNA here is from genome assembly GCA_030788265.1 of Drosophila americana. NCBI lineage: Eukaryota > Metazoa > Arthropoda > Insecta > Diptera > Drosophilidae > Drosophila > Drosophila americana. Next base: position 20,009 of record JAURSC010000030.1, on the reverse strand, counting down.
TATTACATTCCATAAATTACACATATATACATCTGTCAAAACATATACATATATACTTTCTAATACATATATACAACTCCTGTCAGAACACATATAAAAACAAATATATATATCTACAACAATCACATACAAATACACATATATACATTACTTCCCCTTTTTTGACGTCCATATAAGTGACGCGCGCATAGAAACTTGACGAAGCTGAGAGCAGGCGCAACTGTAGCTAGTCGAATTTCTGGTTGGTGAATTGACTAAATTGGTCAACTCGGTGCGAAACCAAAAGCACACACTTACAAACAAATCACAACAAAGCGCCATTTAGTCGTTTCATCCACCCATCGCCATTTTGCATTTTTTCCTACTCAAATAAACTCAACCTCTGCAAAAACCAATAGAGAGCTTAAGCTTTTTCACGTTTCCTTTGTAGGCTGCTCTTAATTTTTGTAAAGGTTGACACAAACAAAATCAAAACTGGTGTGTCGTCACCAATAAACAAAATAAACTGGTGTGTCGTCACCAATAAACAAAATAAATTAAAACTAAATACTTACCTTAATCAAAACTATTAAAAAATTGAAGCTTAATTAGGTGTGTCGCCACCAACAACATTAAGCTACAATCACACATACACTTACCTTATCACACCTTCTCATATACTTACCTTATCACACCTATATACTACATATAGCTATACTTACCTTATCACACCTTCATATTACATATTCATACTTACCTTATCATACTTATATATAAATATAATTTCCTACCGGTGTACCATCACCAACCATAAACTATATATAATATATATACTTACCTCAACCATATACTCACCGTATAATCACCAAATACCAATACCTACCTTCAACCATATTTACCAATTACCACTATCAATATGTCAGATCCAAACACTACGCCCACTACTCACCTGTCCGCCGAGCCGGCAGTATCGCCAGGACTCTTGTCAAACTTATCAGGCCTACTGCTCTCGCCGATACTGACAATGCCGGCATCAATGAACGGTCTACTATCAATTTCAATAGACTCATTGGCGCCAGCATCAGCCCTGTCCCCCCAGGCTCTCATATCGACAGCCAGTGAAACATCTGCGCAAAAAGGACAAGAACAGAAACGTGCTGCGGGCAAAGAAACAGAAAACACTGTTTCGGAAACGACAACAACATCATCAATATCGGCAAAAACAACAGCTGCAAACACGAATATCAAGAGCATTCATATACCAGCTGACGCTCAGGCACAACTAGCACATTATAAACGTCTAATTGCCCAGCTTGAGTTGGATACTACTCCTCCAAACAGCCAAGTTGCCGACAACTTTACCAGCTACTACGACGAACACTCCTCTAGTGATTCTATCGTAAATATTATGGATAGCGATGATGCTCCTTGCACACCAAAGCCAGCTCAACCGCTGCCGATGAGCACTTCTCGCCATCAAACTCCCACCTCAGTTGTTGCTACAAAAACCTCCACACAACTCAGTTCGCCAACATATGCAGCCATTTTGGCTGGCAATGCTGCAAATCAAAAATCCAAAAATTCAACGTGCATAAGTAGCAGCAGTGACAGCAGCTCCAACAATGCACCCGGTATTGGTGGTCCCGGCGGCAAAATCACCACCACAGCCACTACCGGTGCTTCGCATTATCAACTACTCCATCCCACAGGCAAAGCAGCCAATCAAATTCGCAAAAATAATGCGCGAAAGTCAAATCGCCAAAACTCGGCAATTTCTCGCCTATCCCAGCAAGATGCTCAAAGACGCAACCAATTCGCAAATCGGTTCACATTATTATCAGAATCCGACTTTGAAGCGCCAGATACACTTCAGCCACAACAGTTGCCGGCGAAAACTAACAATTTGGCCGCTGCCGTACAAGCTGCCCTGACACCTGCCAAACAGTCAACAACTACGACAAAAATTCCAACTAACACAAGAGCAGCATTGACAAATGTCCATTTCGCCACTGCCGCCACGGCCGTCAATGCTGCTCCCCCTAACTCACCCGACCATCAACAACAACAGCAAGCTGGTGCGATTAATGTTTCTGCCCCTGCGGCGAAACACTACAAACCGCCACAGATATGCATTCAGCATTACAACCAGCCAGATCAAAACGGCATCGATTCTGTAATTGCCAAATTAAACGGACAAAACCCGCCCATAATTGATTATGGATTAAAATTGGGTAGTCCTGGCATATTAAGAATCCTGCCGAAAACCTTAGAGACATACTCTAAAATCATAAACGTCCTCAATATGGACAATTCAATCAATTATAACACGTACCAGAGGCGTGAGGAGCGCTCTTTCCGGGTTGTGGTGCGGGGCATTCACGCCTCCACAAGCACCGACGCAATCCGAAACGAGTTGACGTGCATGGGCTATACGATTCGCAACGTATATTGCCCAAAATATAAGAATCGCAGCGGCCCTGGTACATATCAACCGAATATATTCTTTGTGGAATTGGCTCCCGATTCCGCAAAGAATCGATCTATATTCGAAGTCAGAAATCTTTGCAAATATGTCGTCCGCTTCGAGTGGCCTAAAATAAATGGCAAGAAATTGCCACAGTGCCACCGATGCCAGCGCTTTAACCACACGGCCCGTTATTGCCGCCACCCTGCTCGCTGTGTAAAGTGCGGCAATGAGCACCTCACACAGACTTGCGTCAAACCGGCAAATGTGCCAGCTACTTGTGCAAACTGCGGCTCGGACCATACAGCCAATTACAAGGGCTGCCCCTTGTATCTGGATCTGCTACAAGCAAAACTGTTGTCCCTGCCAAACAGCAAAAATATCAGTCCGAATGTTCGGCAGCCTCAGCCGAAATTACAGCGGCGGCAAAAGCAGCCTCAGCGCCAGCAACCTGCTCAACTGCAACTGCAACAGCAGCAGCAACAGCAAAAACAAAAACAAGCTCAGCTGCAGCGCCAGCAGCCAAAGCCTAAGCTAATCAACAACAAAAATAACAAAAAATCAAAACAAAATGGTGGACAGTTAGAAACGCAGCCAATGCATAATCAAAAATTACAAATTAGCACTCCAGCTGGAGTTCCTCGAAAATCTGTCACACCAAACACAACCAACAATATCAATGCGGCAAACAATGCCAATAATCCCAATCCCCCCACCGTCTCCTCATCCAACTCTTTGGATCCACGCTCTAGATGGGCGCGGACCCAAAGTTTACAACAACAACAACAACAGCAGCAACGCCAACTTGAGAGACCTGACTCTGTTCAAACCAGAGAACAGATCATCTCAAGGCAGCGTCAGATGCTAGAAAATTGGTCCATCCGGCAACAAGCCACCACCGCCAATCAACCCGTCACACAACAACAATCCGCGCCAATGCAAGTTGACGTTGAGCAGCGACAGCTACTACCATCACCACAACAACAGCAACTTTACCAAACACGCTCCTCTAACGATCCGCAAAAAGATATACTGCTTCAAATGGCCAACAAGCAGCAAGAGCAGTTAGACGGTCTGATGGGCTCGGTGCTGATATTGCAACAACAATTGCAAGGAGTGCTCCGCCTAGGTGCAGACTCTACAACGCCCGCTGTACCATGGTCAAATTCAAGCCAATAATTGAATGAATTCAGATGCCTGGTTTCATTGGCTCACCTTCTGCTCAATCAAAATTAAAATCCTGGAAAAAATAGCAACTTTACTTACCTCCAACTTACCTTTTATTAGTTAATTCCCAAACCAAATCTCTATTTTAGCACTCACCTCCTTATTATTTTTACCTACCTCATTTACTTACCTTTTTAATTTATCCTCAAGTAGCTATTATTTCCTAAAAACATACTAACCTCATCATCAATGCAATTGTCAACAATTGCAAACAACAAGAAGCCACAGCAAATTGCCAGCCATGTTCCGCTATGTGCGCCTCTGCGTCTGCTCGCTCACAACACTCCAGCACTTACAATGCTCGAATACAGTGAGCTTACGCACACACACGCGCAAAAGAGCGCGCTTCCTATTCGTCAATGCGCTGGCGCACACTAAAACATAATCAGACGAAACGAGATGTCTGTGCCACACTTGCCCACCCCATGACCAATGGCAGCAGAAGCTGCTAGTTGCATTCTTAACGGCCTACGAGGAAAGACGGGCAACTTCTTTTTCAAGATAAGCTCCAGAAATCCACATTTGGCAGCATCAAATATCATCACTCCTTTACACACACACACAATCACATCGAGAAAAAGCAATGAAAACAAACACAGCACACAATATGCTTATCATTGCCTCTTCTCACCAATGAATCTGCCAATTCAAATTCCACTTGCTAAAAACTTCTCCATCTCAACCATCCTTTTTATCCCGCATCGCAAATATTTAATCATAGCCAACACGCATTTGATGACAGCCAGTGCAAATATATTTAAATTATTGAAATTTAAATGAACCGAGAGAAGGTACTCGGCTAAAATAACATCAATTTCTTATCAACTGCGGTGTTATTTATCTGCTTTTGATGTGGGAAACAGTGGACAGGGAGATTTTTTAAATTGGGAAAACAAAAATCCAACAATTAACACAGGACGGACATGACAAATCACAGTTGTGAATTGTGGAGTGGCCCTGTGTGTGTGTCCTCTGTTCATTTGCCAACCCTATGTCTCGGGCAATACAGACACACACACCATACAATTGGGAACACACACACAGTGTGTATTCATGCGCCGAGTCCAATGCATTATCAATAAAGAAACAGGAAACATTTCTCCATTTTTTCATACATCAAATCCAGACAAATCACAACGAAAAATTATTATTTTCATAAACTCCATTAAATAAATTCTCTCATCATTTTGCTTGACTCTTTTCAATAATGCTGGCTTATGGCGAACCAGATTTGCTGACGCCGCACACCACTCCAACTGTATACTTCTTCTATACACTTGAATTTTTATTTACTAAATATAGAGACATAAAACAATCATTATTAAAAATACAGCTCTTATCATGAAGTGAATTTTTTGCACAAATGGTATGAATATTAAGTTGGCAAATTCATATAATTTTGTAAAACATACACGACACACACAATTCCTAAACATGTATATACACATAAACATATCACAACACACAAAAATTTAATATGTATAGAATTAAGGAAGTATATATCAATAAACTCTGGAGGGGGGATTGGTTCGGTGTGTGACGGTGGGCAAAGGGATACTTCGTACCGCTGCAGGATAGTGGCCTGTGTGTGGGTCTGCATACCCGTGATGGTTTGGAGCGGTTGACGAGCATGAGCTAGTAGGCACCTTTAATGCTGCCTCGCCATGTCTCGGGCCCTCCAGGCCACCACGACCATGCATACTCAAACACTCGCTCGCTCTCTGTGCGATGCGAATGCTCGATGCCCGACGCTCGGTACTCGGTACTCGATGCTCGGTGTCCTGGATCCCGATTCCCATTCGTCTCATCCGACCCGGTCTCCTGCTCAACCTAAAACAAAAAAAAAAACAGTCTCTTTTTGGTGCCTGAAGTGAACGGACGTGCTCGCGGAGAAATAAAAAGTAAAAATCATAGAAATTCGGAAGCGCGCGCCAAAACGAACCGAACATAGTATATAGGGACACGATTGCAAAGTGCAAATTGCAATACATATCCCTCGGTTTTTTACATTCGGTTTTTCACTCGCTCAATACAGTGGCATTTTTGTACATGTATATAGTGCACGTGGCCTGCAGTGACTTTTGCGCAAAGTGTCGCCACGTGGACAATCTAGAACTTTCGTTTTAGTTGTTCTGCTGCGCATCAGACGCTGGCGCACGGCGTGCAAAAACACAAAAGTGTGTTATGTATAACAAATATATAACTGCCTAGCGCCTTACATGTACTATAATTAACCACTAAAACTTACACTCTCGTCTTAAAATCAATAAAAATTGATATAACCTAAAACAAAATACATATAAATCAATAAATTGCTAAAGCTATATATATTTTCAATTGCTAATTAAATATACGTATACACCTAGCATATATATTGCTGCAAACTGTCCGTCTACGGACAATCATACCCTCCTAGCTAAAAAGAGAGCAATTTAATCAAAAATATATTACCTATAAATAATATAATACATAATCAAAAATAACAATTAACCCTTCAAATCTCCAAAAGGTATTACATCAACTTTTGCCATAAAACTTCAAGCCCAAAGGTGACCAAACAAATTAATCTAAAAATTTCTAGCAATTTCCAGCAAAAGTGTTGTGCCAATATATGACGCGTGTGTGTGTGTGGGCAATTGTTCTGGTTTTTTGCACACTTATACAATCGCTAAAATAGTTGCTGTCGCGCAACTTGACACACACACGCATACACACACTTATTACATTCCATAAATCACACATATATACATCTGTCAAAACATATACATATATACTTTCTAATACATATATACAACTCCTGTCAGAACACATATAAAAACAAATATATATATCTACAACAATCACATACAAATACACATATATACATTACTTCCCCTTTTTTGACGTCCATATAAGTGACGCGCGCATAGAAACTTGACGAAGCTGAGAGCAGGCGCAACTGTAGCTAGTCGAATTTCTGGTTGGTGAATTGACTAAATTGGTCAACTCGGTGCGAAACCAAAAGCACACACTTACAAACAAATCACAACAAAGCGCCATTTAGTCGTTTCATCCACCCATCGCCATTTTGCATTTTTTCCTACTCAAATAAACTCAACCTCTGCAAAAACCAATAGAGAGCTTAAGCTTTTTCACGTTTCCTTTGTAGGCTGCTCTTAATTTTTGTAAAGGTTGACACAAACAAAATCAAAACTGGTGTGTCGTCACCAATAAACAAAATAAACTGGTGTGTCGTCACCAATAAACAAAATAAATTAAAACTAAATACTTACCTTAATCAAAACTATTAAAAAATTGAAGCTTAATTAGGTGTGTCGCCACCAACAACATTAAGCTACAATCACACATACACTTACCTATACTTACCTTATCACACCTTCTCATATACTTACCTATACATACCTTATCACACCTTCATATATATCTCTATACTTACCTTATCACACCTTCATATTAGATACACCTACTTACCTTATCATATCCTCATACTTTAATATCTACGCCCTATAAATATAAATATCATCTCATACTGGTGTACCATCACCATTAACCATACTTTACTTACCTTCACACCAAACTGGTCGCAATGATTGGCCTCCATATTGGCATTTGGAATGCCAATGTTTGTCAAACAAAACTGACGAGCTAGAGCAATTTATAATACGTCATAATGTCGATTTGATGCTTATAAGCGAGACTCGCTTCAACTTCAACTCTCGTGTCCAAATCCCTGGATACTCCATCATAACGGCCAACTCACCTCAAACTCACTTATGCATTGGTGGTGCAGCCATCCTAATCTCAAACCACATCGAATATCAAGCTCTTCCAGGCATATCACTGCCACAATTACAATGTGCTATTGTGCGCCTCCGTACAGATCTGGGTGGTGCCAACATTGCGTCCTGCTACTGGCCCCCCAATCACGCAGTCTTAGCAGACGACTATGTCTGCTTATTAACCAATTGGGTGAAAACTTTTTGATTGGAGGGGATTGGAATGCCAAGCATCGCCTCTGGGGCAACATGCGACGTTGTCCTCGTGGCTCGATCCTTGCAAACATTCTAATGGACTCCAACAAATTTAACGTACTCACAACGGCTGAGCCAACACACTTCCCATCTAATAGCAATCGTCCAAGTGTACTCGACTTTGGCATCTATGCAGGTATCTCGAGTCATAGGCTTGCCATAAGTCGAGTCACAGAGCTCCACAGCGACCATCTGCCCTTGCTAGTCCAACTCAAAATCATCATCAACGGCCAAAGTCTATTGAATAACCCTAACCTAATTCATCGGCCACGCCCCGCCGGCGAAACCGTCACCGTCTACTCACCGAACGCTCAAATCTGGAGATTTTTCACCAAAAACTGGAATCATCCATCAATCTCAATATTGAGATTGATTGTACAAATGACATCGATGATATGCTCGAGAATTTTATGTCAAAGCTGCACATTGCAGCCGAAGCGTCAAATTCTCGATCAGCCATGGCATCCATTATAACCCCGCACCAAAACAGCTCCAATAACACACTCAATAACGAAAACAATAACAATGTCAATCTCGACTTATCGTCACCTCAGCCACTACCCCCGTCCGCTTTTATCAGAACAGACGAACATCGCGAACTGATGCGTCTAAAACGCCGTCTCCGTAAACGCTGGACACGCACGCGTCAACTTGATCATTGGCTTGAATGGCAGCGGGTTGGCCGACAACTGGCCAACCAGCTTGAACAACAACGCCGTGATTACGTTGACTACGTGCTGAGCAATGCAGACCCTCAAAAGAAGGGCGCCTTCAATCTGTGGCATGCCACAAAATATTTAAAACGACAACCTCACGCGCAACCCAGTGTTCGCAACCTCAACGGCCACTGGTGTCAGTCTGCCGAAGAGCAGGCTGAAGCATTTGCCGATGAGCTACAAGCACGCTTCACACCATTCAACTTTGCCCCATCGGGACAATGTGAACGTGTGAAGCGCACACTCAATCAACAAGTCAACTTATATGACAACACCCTAAACGCAATCAATCCTCAATATCCCACTCATCATCACACATACGCCATGTAACGCTATGCGAGCTAAATGCTTACATTGGGCATCTACAAATGCGTAAAGCACCGGGGCTTGATCAAATTGATAACTATTTGATCAGGTCCTTGCCTCAAAAAGCCAGACTTTTCTTGTTGCTACTGTTCAATAGTATGCTCCGACTACGGTATTTTCCATCTGCATGGAAATGCGCCGCCGTCCGGATGATATTGAAAAGTGGCAATCGGTCAGCCGCAAACCTCAACTCTTACCGGCCAATAAGCCTATTATCTACGATCTCGAAATTATTTGAGAAAGTGATTTATGAGCGGCTAAATGACGAGTTACAATCTCCCTTAGAGAGCGAATCTGAATTAGAGTGTTCCAGAGTGATCCCGAACCATCAATTCGGTTTCCGCTCTGGTCACGGCACCATCCAACAAGTGCATCGGCTTGTCGAGCACATCAAAATTCATTTGAAAGGGGCCACTGCACCTCGGGAGCATTTCTCGATTTGCAGCAAGCTTTTGATCGTGTCTGGCATGACGGTTTACTATTCAAACTGCGCACACACACGAGTGAGCCCCTCTATCAATTGCTCAAATCATTCCTATCAAATCGTAGTTTCTGTGTATTAAGCACCAATCCGACAGCGAATGGCAACAGAGGTGCCGACGCCTGCCACTCGACAGTACGACCAATGGTGGCCGGTGTGCCGCAGGGCAGCGTGCTGGCACCCTTGTTATTCAATATATTCGTCTCAGACATGCCATGCATTGCTACGCACCTACAACAAGTGTTCCAACCGCCGCCCGGTCAAACAACAATCACTACAATTGGTCTAACAGCCACCTACGCCGATGACACAGCATTCTTATGCAGTGCCATGAACGCTGTGGTCGCCACCACCATTCTGCAGGGTCATATGCATCGATTTGCCAAATGGGCCAAAAACTGGAACATTCAAATCAATGACAACAAATCGGTGCATATTATCTTCACCCTAAAGCGCCAGATTGCCAATGCTGGCAGCCTAACAACACATTAACAATAAACAACAATATCATACCGGCCAAGAGCCATGTCAAATATCTGGGTCTGAATTTGGACAAAAAGTTAAATTGGGCACGTCATGCCCGTTTAACAGCACTAATTGTGCGCAAAAAAACTGTTCAAACACAAATGGCTACTATCTGCCAGCCAATCCAGATTATCATTAAAAAACAAATTGCTTATTTATCGACAGATCATAGCCCCCACTTGGCACTACGGCATTGAACTCTATGGCTGTGCAGCTGACACGCATCTGCGCCGTCTACAAACTGCACAGTCGCGAGCTCTTCGCCTCATTAGCGGTGCACCATATTATATTACAAATCGCACACTGCACCGTGTAATGAAAGTGCCATCAATATGGGACCAGCTCAATCTAAACGCCAGTCGGCACAACGACCGACTGGAAAAAACACACTAACAAAATGGCTAGTACGCTATTGCTTTCAGGTGGACACCGAGCCCAACGCCGTCTCCGACGTATCTGGCCAGGCATTGAATTAATTCAACGCCAAGCGCCCGCCAACCTTTTTTAAATAATTATACTAATAATCAAAAATGTGACACCCTTCATGGGACACACATTCACCCACGAAAAATACTTTTTCCAAACATCATAAATTAACATTTTAGTTTAGGTAATCTCACTCACCTACCCCATGGCGAGCCCATGAAAACACTCGTCACATGGATTCATAATAACGGCAAATATATTTTGCCGCAGTTATTTTGATGACAGCCGCTAAGACAACAGAAGCAGCAGCAGAAGAAGAAGCAGCGGCTAAAACAGCAGCAGAAGCACGGTAGCAGACGAAGACAAAACAGCAGCAGAATACAACAGCCACATCAACATCAACTATAAGCACGCCCTAATAACCTTACCAATACAATCAAATCAGAAATTACACATGTAATATACACAATCACACTCATACTAGATATAATACAACTCCCTACGCACACACTAAACAGCTGTAATACACACATCACAATACTCACATAAGCTATAATACACCTATTAGATAAAATACACATATATACTCTCACACTGGCATACAATATGCTCACACTCGAATCACAACAAAAACTAAAATACTACTCACTCAATCACAAATGACAATCACTCTCAGCTAACGTCACATTCACCCGATTCCCCTCCCCACCCTATACACCATAGTGCCGATTAGCTTGGCGGCAACCTAAATACTGCCGCGAGAGAAGGCATTTTCCAAACGGCCTGCTGCCTAGCTACAAATATATACATATATGCGTATTTATACACATATATGTACATATTTTTAAAAAATAATCCCTTTTAATCCCGCCAAAACAATTGATAACGCAGCGGCGATGTCAATGTGTCAAAATTGCATAGTCTACGAATGATGACAGCGGTATCAATTTTTTGCCAAAAACTATTTATACGTGAGTACATCTGGAGACAAATTGCACGCACACACACAATCCGCTCGCATCAATATACTCCCACATATCACAACAAATCTACATCTCACAACATTCTAGCAAATATAAACAATGAATTTCTCTCAAACATACATTCTTACAAAAAAGAAACTCTATCAAAACTGCTGGCTTATGGCGAACTAGTTTTGCTGATGCCGCACTTTCACCCTAAATATATATTCACTAAACAATAATCATAAAATCTAAACAAAACTCTACCACATCAGCCCATACAACAAAAAAAAAAAAAAAAAAAAAAAAAAAAAATATGGAGCATTCACTTGAAGTGTGTGCAATTGCGACAAATGATTTATTCACTGAGTCAGTTCGGCCACTTAATACCATATATATACTCATTTGTCTATACTGCGCCACACACATTCTCTTCACAACTTATGCCAAAATACACACACCACCACAAAATATAATTTATAACACTTCAAATCAAAACCTCATGCACACATAACACATAAAAATTGTATAGCTTAGAAATACTTTTTAAGAAATCAAAATTTATAACGTTATACGCAAATAGTAATATAGTAATTAAAGTCAATAAACTCTGGAGGGGGGATTGGTTCGGTGTGTGACGGTGGGCAAAGGGATACTTCGTACCGCTGCAGGATAGTGGCCTGTGTGTGGGTCTGCATACCGTGATGGTTTGGAGCGGTTGACGAGCATGAGCTAGTAGGCACCTTTAATGCTGCCTCGCCATGTCTCGGGCCCTCCAGGCCACCACGACCATGCATACTCAAACACTCGCTCGCTCTCTGTGCGATGCGAATGCTCGATGCCCGACGCTCGGTACTCGGTACTCGATGCTCGGTGTCTGGATCCCGATTCCCATTCGTCTCATCCGACCCGGTCTCCTGCTCAACCTAAAACAGAAAAAAAGGTCTCTTTTTGGTGCCTGAAGTGAACGGACGTGCTCGCGGAGAAATAAAAAGTAAAAAATCATAGAAATTCGGAAGCGCGCGCCAAAACGAACCGAACATAGTATATAGGGACACGATTGCAAAGTGCAAATTGCAATACATCCCTCGGTTTTTTACATTCGGTTTTCACTCGCTCAATACAGTGGCATTTTTGTACATGTATATAGTGCACGTGGCCTGCAGTGACTTTTGCGCAAAGTGTCGCCACGTGGACAATCTAGAACTTTCGTTTTAGTTGTTCTGCTGCGCATCAGACGCTGGCGCACGGCGTGCAAAAACACAAAAGTGTGTTATGTATAACAAATACATAACTGCCTAGTGCCTTACATGTACTAATTAACCACTAAAACTTACACTCTCGTCTTAAAATCAATAAAAATTGATATAACCTAAAACAAAATTACATATAAATCAATAAATTGCTAAGCTATATATATTTTCAATTGCTAATTAAATATACGTATACACCTAGCATATATATTGCTGCAAACTGTCCGTCTACGGACAATCATACCCTCCTAGCTAAAAAGAGAGCAATTAATCAAAAATATATTACCTATAAATAATATAATACATAATCAAAAATAACAATTAACCCTTCAAATCTCCAAAAGGTATTACATCAACTTTTGCCATAAAACTTCAAGCCCAAAGGTGACCAAACAAATTAATCTAAAATTTCTAGCAATTTCCAGCAAAAGTGTTGTGCCAATATATGACGCGTGTGTGTGTGGGGCAATTGTTCTGGTTTTTTGCACACTTATACAATCGCTAAAATAGTTGCTGTCGCGCAACTTGACACACACACGCATACACACACTTATTATTCCATAAATACACATATATACATCTGTCAAAACATATACATATATACTTTCTAATACATATATACAACTCCTGTCAGAACAATATAAAAAACAAATATATATATCTACAACAATCACATACAAATACACATATATACATTACTTCCCCTTTTTTGACGTCCATATAAGTGACGCGCGCATAGAAACTTGACGAAGCTGAGAGCAGGCGCAACTGTAGCTAGTCGAATTTCTGGTTGGTGAATTGACTAAATTGGTCAACTCGGTGCGAAACCAAAAGCACACACTTACAAACAAATCACAACAAAGCGCCATTTAGTCGTTTCATCCACCCATCGCCATTTTGCATTTTTTCCTACTCAAATAAACTCAACCTCTGCAAAAACCAATAGAGAGCTTAAGCTTTTTCACGTTTCCTTTGTAGGCTGCTCTTAATTTTTGTAAAGGTTGACACAAACAAAATCAAAACTGGTGTGTCGTCACAATAAACAAAATAAACTGGTGTGTCGTCACCAATAAACAAAATAAATTAAAACTAAATACTTACTTAATCAAAACTATTAAAAAATTGAAGCTTAATTAGGTGTGTCGCCACCAACAACATTAAGCTACAATCACACATACACTTACCTTATCACACCTTCTCATATACTTACCTTATCACACCTATATACTACATATAGCTATACTTACCTTATCACACCTTCATATTACATATATCATACTTACCTTATCATACTTATATATAAATATAATTCCTACCGGTGTACCATCACCAACCATAAACTATATATAATATATATACTACCTCACCATATACTCACCGTATAATCACCAAATACCAATACCTACCTTCAACCATATTTACCAATTACCACTATCAATATGTCAGATCCAAACACTACGCCCACTACTCACCTGTCCGCCGAGCCGGCAGTATCGCCAGGACTCTTGTCAACTTATCAGGCCTACTGCTCTCGCCGATACTGACAATGCCGGCATCAATGAACGGTCTACTATCAATTTCAATAGACTCATTGGCGCCAGCATCAGCCCTGTCCCCCAGGCTCTCATATCGACAGCCAGTGAAACATCTGCGCAAAAAGGACAAGAACAGAAACGTGCTGCGGGCAAAGAAACAGAAAACACTGTTTCGGAAACGACAACAACATCATCAATATCGGCAAAAACAACAGCTGCAAACACGAATATCAAGAGCATTCATATACCAGCTGACGCTCAGGCACAACTAGCACATTATAAACGTCTAATTGCCCAGCTTGAGTTGGATACTACTCCTCCAAACAGCCAAGTTGCCGACAACTTTACCAGCTACTACGACGAACACTCCTCTAGTGATTCTATCGTAAATTTATGGATAGCGATGATGCTCCTTGCACACCAAAGCCAGCTCAACCGCTGCCGATGAGCACTTCTCGCCATCAAACTCCACCTCAGTTGTTGCTACAAAAACCTCCACACAACTCAGTTCGCCAACATATGCAGCCATTTTGGCTGGCAATGCTGCAAATCAAAAATCCAAAAATTCAACGTGCATAAGTAGCAGCAGTGACAGCAGCTCCAACAATGCACCCGGTATTGGTGGTCCCGGCGGCAAAATCACCACCACAGCCACTACGGTGCTTCGCATTATCAACTACTCCATCCCACAGGCAAAGCAGCCAATCAAATTCGCAAAAATAATGCGCGAAAGTCAAATCGCCAAAACTCGGCAATTTCTCGCCTATCCCAGCAAGATGCTCAAAGACGCAACCAATTCGCAAATCGGTTCACATTATTATCAGAATCCGACTTTGAAGCGCCAGATACACTTCAGCCACAACAGTTGCCGGCGAAAACTAACAATTTGGCCGCTGCCGTACAAGCTGCCCTGACACCTGCCAAACAGTCAAACACTACGACAAAAAATCCAACTAACACAAGAGCAGCATTGACAAATGTCCATTTCGCCACTGCCGCCACGGCCGTCAATGCTGCTCCCTAACTCACCCGACCATCAACAACAACAGCAAGCTGGTGCGATTAATGTTTCTGCCCCTGCGGCGAAACACTACAAAACGCCACAGATATGCATTCAGCATTACAACCAGCCAGATCAAAACGGCATCGATTCTGTAATTGCCAATTAAACGGACAAAACCCGCCCATAATTGATTATGGATTAAAATGGGTAGTCCTGGCATATAAGAATCCTGCCGAAAACCTTAGAGACATACTCTAAAATCATAAAGTCCTCAATATGGACAATTCAATCAATTATAACACGTACCAGAGGCGTGAGGAGCGCTCTTTCCGGGTTGTGGTTGCGGGGCATTCACGCCTCCACAAGCACCGACGCAATCCGAAACGAGTTGACGTGCATGGGCTATACGATTCGCAACGTATATTGCCAAAATATAAGAATCGCAGCGGCCCTGGTACATATCAACGAATATATTCTTTGTGGAATTGGCTCCCGATTCCGCAAAGAATCGATCTATATTCGAAGTCAGAAATCTTGCAAATATGTCGTCCGCTTCGAGTGGCCTAAAATAAATGGCAAGAAATTGCCACAGTGCCACCGATGCCAGCGCTTAACCACACGGCCCGTTATTGCCGCACACCTGCTCGCTGTGTAAAGTGCGGCAATGAGCACCTCACCAGACTTGCGTCAAACCGGCAAATGTGCCAGCTACTTGTGCAAACTGCGGCTCGGACCATACAGCCAATTACAAGGGCTGCCCCTTGTATCTGGATCTGCTACAAGCAAAAACTGTTGTCCCTGCCAAACAGCAAAAATATCAGTCCGAATGTTCGGCAGCCTCAGCCGAAATTACAGCGCCGCAAAAGCAGCCTCAGCGCCAGCAACCTGCTCAACTGCAACTGCAACAGCAGCAGCAACAGCAAAAACAAAAAACAAGCTCAGCTGCAGCGCCAGCAGCCAAAGCTAAGCTAATCAACAACAAAAATAACAAAAATCAAAACAAAATGGTGGACAGTTAGAAACGCAGCCAATGCATAATCAAAAATTACAAATTAGCACTCCAGCTGGAGTTCCTCGAAAATCTGTCACACCAAACACAACCAACAATATCAATGCGGCAAAACAATGCCAATAATCCAATCCCCCCACCGTCTCCTCATCCAACTCTTTGGATCCACGCTCTAGATGGGCGCGGACCCAAAGTTTAAACAACAACAACAACACAGCAGCAACGCCAACTTGAGAGACCTGACTCTGTTCAAACAGAGAACAGATCATCTCAAGGCAGCGTCAGATGCTAGAAAATTGGTCCATCCGGCAACAAGCCACCACCGCAATCAACCCGTCACACAACAACAATCCGCGCCAATGCAAGTTGACGTTGAGCAGCGACAGCTACTACCATCACCACAACAACAGCAACTTTACCAAACACGCTCCTCTAACGATCCGCAAAAAGATATACTGCTTCAATGGCCAACAAGCAGCAGAGCAGTTAGACGGTCTGATGGGCTCGGTGCTGATATTGCAACAACAATTGCAAGGAGTGCTCCGCCTAGGTGCAGACTCTACAACGCCCGCGTACCATGGTCAAATTCAAGCCAATAATTTGAATGAATTGAGATGCCTGGTTTCATTGGCTCACCTTCTGCTCAATCAAAATTAAAATCCTGGAAAAAATAGCAACTTTACTTACCTCCAACTTACCTTTTATTAGTTAATTCCCAAACCAAATCTCTATTTTAGCACTCACTCCTTATTATTTTTACCTACCTCATTTACTTACCTTTTTAATTTATCCTCAAGTAGCTATTATTTTCCTAAAAACATACTAACCTCATCATCAATGCAATTGTCAACAATTGCAAACAACAAGAAGCCACAGCAAATTGCCAGCCATGTTCCGCTATGTGCGCCTCTGCGTCTGCTCGCTCACAACACTCCAGCACTTACAATGCTCGAATACAGTGAGCTTACGCACACACACGCGCAAAAGAGCGCGCTTCATATCGTCAATGCGCTGGCGCACACTAAAACATAATCAGACGAAACGAGATGTCTGTGCCACACTTGCCCACCCCATGACCAATGGCAGCAGAAGCTGCTAGTTGCATTCTAACGGCCTACGAGGAAAGACGGGCAACTTCTTTTTCAAGATAAGCTCCAGAAATCCACATTTGGCAGCATCAAATATCATCACTCCTTTACACACACACACAATCACATCGAGAAAAAGCAATGAAAACAAAACACAGCACACAATATGCTTATCATTGCCTCTTCTCACCAATGAATCTGCCAATTCAAATTCCACTTGCTAAAAAATTCTCCATCTCAACCATCTTTTATCCCGCATCGCAAATATTAATCATAGCCACACGCATTTGATGACAGCCAGTGCAAAATATATTTAAATTATTGAAATTTAAATGAACCGAGAGAAGGTACTCGGCTAAAATAACATCAATTTTCTTATCAACTGCGGTGTTATTTATCTGCTTTTGATGTGGGAAACAGTGGACAGGGAGATTTTTTAAATTGGGAAAACAAAAATCCAACAATTAACACAGGACGGACATGACAAATCACAGTTGTGAATTGTGGAGTGGCCCTGTGTGTGTGTCCTCTGTTCATTTGCCAACCCTATGTCTCGGGCAATACAGACACACACACCATACAATTGGGAACACACACACAGTGTGTATTCATGCGCCGAGTCCAATGCATTATCAATAAAGAAACAGGAAACATTCTCCATTTTTCATACATCAAATCCAGACAAATCACAACGAAAAATTATTATTTTCATAAACTCCATTAAATAAATTTCTCTCATCATTTTGCTTGACTCTTTTCAATAATGCAGGCTATATGGCGAACCAGATTTGCTGACGCCGCACACCACTCCAACTGTATACTTCTTTCTATACACTTGAATTTTTTATTTACTAAATATAGAGACATAAAACAATCATTATTAAAAATACAGCTCTTATCATGAAGTGAATTTTTGCACAAATGGTATGAATATTAAGTTGGCAAATTCATATAATTTTGTAAAACATACACGACACACAAAATTCCTAAACATGTATATACACATAAACATATCACAACACACAAAAATTTAATATGTATAGAAGTAAGGAAGTATATATCAATAAACTCTGGAGGGGGGATTGGTTCGGTGTGTGACGGTGGGCAAAGGGATACTTCGTACCGCTGCAGGATAGTGGCCTGTGTGGGTCTGCATACCCGTGATGGTTTGGAGCGGTTGACGAGCATGAGCTAGTAGGCACCTTAATGCTGCCTCGCCATGTCTCGGGCCCTCCAGGCCACCACGACCATGCATACTCAAACACTCGCTCGCTCTCTGTGCGATTGCGAATGCTCGATGCCCGACGCTCGGTATCGGTACTCGATGCTCGGTGTCCTGGATCCCGATTCCCATTCGTCTCATCCGACCCGGTCTCCTGCTCAACCTAAAACAGAAAAAAAGGGTCTCTTTTTGGCCTGAAGTGAACGGACGTGCTCGCGGAGAAATAAAAAGTAAAAATCATGAAATTCGGCAGCGCGCGCCAAAACGAACCGAACATAGTATATAGGGACACGATTGCAAAGTGCAAATTGCAATACATATCCCTCGGTTTTTTACATTCGGTTTTCACTCGCTCAATACAGTGGCTTTTTTGTACATGTATATAGTGCACGTGGCCTGCAGTGACTTTTGCGCAAAGTGTCGCCACGTGGACAATCTAGAACTTTCGTTTTAGTTGTTCTGCTGCGCATCAGACGCTGGCGCACGGCGTGCAAAAAACACAAAAGTGTGTTATGTATAACAAATATAAACTGCCTAGCGCCTTACATGTACTATAATTAACCACTAAAACTTACACTCTCGTCTTAAAATCAATAAAAATTGATAAACTAAAACATATAAATCAATAAATTGCTAAGCTATATATATTTTCAATTGCTAATTAAATATACGTATACACTAGCATATATATTGCTGCAAACTGTCCGTCTACGGACAATCATACCCTCTTAGCTAAAAAGAGAGCAATTTAATCAAAAATATATTACCTATAAATAATATAATACATAATCAAAAAATAACAATTAACCCTTCAAATCTCCAAAAGGTATTACATCAAATTTGCCATAAAACTTCAAGCCCAAAGGTGACCAAACAAATTAATCTAAAAATTTCTAGCAATTTCCAGCAAAATGTTGTGCCAATATATGACGCGTGTGTGTGTGTGGGCAATTGTTCTGGTTTTTTGCACACTTATACAATCGCTAAAGTTGCTGTCGCGCAACTTGACCACACACGCATACACACACTTATTACATTCCATAAATAAACATATATACATCTGTCAAAAACATATACATATATACTTTAATACATATATACAACTCCTGTCAGAACACATATAAAAAACAAATATATATATCTACAACAATCACATACAAATACATATATACATTACTTCCCCTTTTTTGACGTCCATATAAGTGACGCGCGCATAGAAACTTGACGAAGCTGAGAGCAGGCGCAACTGTAGCTAGTCGAATTTCTGGTGGTGAATTGACTAAATTGGTCAACTCGGTGCGAAACCAAAAGCACACACTTACAAACAAATCACAACAAAGCGCCATTTAGTCGTTTCATCCACCCATCGCCATTTTGCATTTTTTCTACTCAAATAAACTCAACCTCTGCAAAAACCAATAGAGAGCTTAAGCTTTTTCACGTTTCCTTTGTAGGCTGCTCTTAATTTTTGTAAAGGTTGACACAAACAAAATCAAAAAGTGTGTCGTCACCAATAAACAAATAAAATGGTGTGTCGTCACCAATAAACAAAATAAATTAAAACTAAATACTACCTTAATCAAAAACTATTAAAAAATTGAAGCTTAATTAGGTGTGTCGCCACCAACAACATTAAGCTACAATCACACATACACTTACCTTATCACACCTTCTCATATACTTACCTTATCACACCTTCATACTACATATAGCTATACTTAC